>JAHBCN010001028.1:0-136130 GCA_019359885.1 Listronotus oregonensis
CTATCAGGAAAAAACTTTGTTAATTTCCATCTTCTGACTAAATACATACAGGGTGTAATATAAAGGTTGGAAATAAATTAAATAGTGAATTCCTTGGTATTTTTTATTTTTACGTGGTTTTACTCTACGAATATTGGGTTTTTAAGTTACAGGTTGTAGTTAAAAGAAAACATTTTAGTGTAATAACTGTTAAACGCTAAAAGATAATTGATTGTAATATTAGTCAGAGCTTAATTCTGCAGTGCCCAAGTAACAGTAAAAAAATACTTCGTAGTTTACTCAGTAGCTTGCGTACTAAAATTACCGTTGGGTTTTTTTTAGTGGAGCCCGCTGGTAAAAATTTTTGTTTTTTTTAAATTTTTTTCTTTTAAATTTTTCGATTTTTTTTTTTCTTGGTTTTTGTTTAAAAAAATTTTTAATTTTGTAAGTTTTTTTTGTATTTCTTGTCATTTTCCCCTAAGTTAGCTTCGTCAAAGAGTTGAAATGGAATGGCGGCAAATTCGAAAGATGCCTGGTATACTCCATGAGAAAACGCAGTGGAAAATGTATTGTAAGTAGGTAACAACATTTTTAGCATCTTTTCTAATATTTTTTTGGTTGTTAGTAATTACTTTAAGTTTGTAAGTTATTAGTATATTTATTTTTGGTAATTAATTGGTAGTATTTTATTTTAAATGTTTAAAAGTATTTTAAAATGTCCATGCGAGAAGTTATTAAATATGATCAGATCACTCCGAATAAAGGCCCTATTTATAAAATTAAGTATTTGCTTTAACTTACAAAAATCAAAGCATTTACTGTACTTTTCATTTATAAAAAGAAGAAGAAAAAGGTTTGGAGTTAAAGCAAAAAGGTGTTACTCTAAAGGAAAAGGTTTCACTTTTTTGGAAATTTATAAAAAGTAGGATTTGCTTAAAAATATGCATCTAGTCCAAAGAAGCTTCTGTACCAAATATTATTTACTTCATTCGTTTTTACGCACATAAAGATCAAGGGGGTTTAGTTTGGAGTGGACAAGTGATAATTTTATTGAATTAGAATTTCGAACCCTCTTTCGGTTTAACGAAATAAACGTGCAGTGGTAAGCCGACTACTTCATTGGCAAGAACCTGGAAACAAGGGTATTTGCGCTTTCGCCAGAACAAAAAATGAAGTGTTTTTACACGGTATATGGCAAATTCGGGCTTCCAGAGCGGTATCACTAAGGAAGTAGAATCGTAGATTACACTCCTAATATTATAGTGGACAACGCGGATGAGTATATTAAGTTCCCGTCATTCAAAAATGGAATTATGGAAGCCATAGTGAAATGGGCAGCGAACAAGAATTTCCCGACTGCACGCATGTTGAAATTTAAAAGCCGCATCTATTTGGGGATGAATATGTAAACCGAAAAAATTATGCTACTATTAATGTTCCAGGCATATGTGAACAAAATTACGTTTTCATGAATATCAATCGTTTTGTTTTTGTCGGTTTTTTTCTTCAACCTTGTCTTCATATTACCCACCTTTATCATAAATGCATTAGAGGTCATGTTTTTTTCATTTAACTGTCTATACTCTGCGACAACTTTCTCAATAGCTGCTTGCTTCTTCGCTTTTTTCGCGAGGAGTTGGGATTTTTCCAATATTTCCGGGAATCGTTTTATTCTTTTGGCAATGAACTTACATTCAGATTGCTCGTCAGTGACTCTAATTGTTCCTTTGACAGTTCCTTGTCACTTGTCATGTACTTCAATCACAAATAATAAAGAACTTTAATACTGCACTCTACTTTATTTGAATTTCAGTTTAATTAAATGTACATAATATAATAAACGAATTGTAATTTTTTTCTGACTGCAACTTGCAAGTTATTCGATGGCAATATACATACTAACCTAACTTGGGCGTGTTGATTAAAAAAATACCTTTTTCTTTTTCTTGCAAGGATTTGCTTGCAAAGAAAAGGAAAAGATTATGGGTATGAAATTAAAAAAAAACCTTTTTCTTTTACCTTTTCCTTGTAAGCTTTACCTCTTACTTCCACCTAAACCTTTGAAGCAAATACTTAATTTTTATAAATATGGCCTAATGTTTGTGTCTTTTACATTTTTATTTATATTTTTACATTTTCCTGTATACGCAATGGCAAAGTTTTAATTACGACAAAAGCAAAGAAAATTCCAAAAGAACATTTTGTTTAAAACAAAAATTGGGCACTTGTTAAATTTTTATTTTTTTAATCTCTTTGAAAGTTATTTTACTAAAACGATTTTTTTTTTAATTTCTTTACCCACTGTAACTTAGAAACAAATATTCCTGTCGCAAACCTAGATATAAAAAATATTTTTTACTAAGAAATTCACTGTTTAATTTATTCCCAACGTTTATGTTCAAATAGGATCAAAAAATATCTTGTAATAATTTAAAGTACTAAATGTCATCTAGTAAGACAATTATCCAATGATAACAATAGTATAAATAAACATTATATTAATAACTAATATATATATTACTGAGATAAAATCTAGATTATATTAATTTTTATTAGCCTATGTAACTATTTATACTATATATATATATATATATATATATATATATATATATATATATATATATATATATATATATATATATATATATATATATATATATATATATATATATATATATATATATATATATATATTATAATATATAAATTAATTTGTATCACTTTTTGAAAATCTTATAAACAAAATAAATTTAAATACTTTGCATAATAATTTTAATAATTTTATAAAAGCATTTTTTTATTTGGCGGGATAAGTAGTAAAATTAGGTTTTATTCTTCTTTTTATAAATAAGCTTCTTCCCCTTAAATTATAACCTTTAAGAATGAACAAGTTTTTTGATTAAAATTAATTTTAATTTGAATCAAAAATAAAGGTAGTTTTCCTAAAATATTATATGTGTTAATCTGGACCAAAAAAACATTTTTGCGAAATCAATATTAAAAAAAAATTATAAGATCCTAAATTTAAGCGAGTATGGAAAAAGTGAAATGAGTCAAAAATGTGAAAAATAAGTATATCAAATAATCTAAATATTTCTTTAAAACATTTTGGCATCTCTGGAAACTTCTTTTTTTTTAAAGAGAAAGTAAATTATTTTGTTAAATAATGTTCGATTTATATTAACTTAATTTTTATACTTTTTTTCTTATCTCACTTTTCCATACACGCCCAGTTATGCCGGTTCCTGTATAGGACACTATGTGGTGGCATATCCATTTAATTCAAAATATAAAATGTCGTAATTTGAAAACACGATCGAAAGAAAGAGAGTCAGAACACAAAGTAAAAGGACCACGCGAAAGAAACGCTGATGAAGAGAAATGGTACAGTTTGCGAAGAAGAGACGAGCGTGCCAAGGCCCAGGGCTGATGGATGGGCCCCGGGCTCGGTCGGAATACTTAATGTTTGATTGCGACACGACATACCATAGACAATTTACTCCCTAATATAGATGTATGACTGCGTTTCTGAATGTTTGGTAAATGAGTATAAATTGCTGTTGTTTTCAGGTTTATTTTAAAATAAAACGAAATATATCTCAAATTTAACAGTGAAAAAATATTATTATTTTTTAATTTTATACGGCAGGTTTTATTTGCTTAAAATTAAGCTATACTTAAAGTAAAATTTATTTAACACACCCGGGCAAATTCAAAAGCTTGTAAATGCCTTTAAAAACTATAAAGTAAAAAAAATTAGTTTTTTACAACAATTGCCATTGTGTCTAGAAAATACTTCAATAACCATAGAATACACTTGCTACAACTTACGTCAAGCACAGCCTTTTTATAGTGAGAGGTGAAATATGAGCAGTGTTTTTGGTAAAATTTTTATGTAACACAAATTATTTAAAGAAATATAATTCATTCGTCTTTGAAAAGTGCAAACAATATATATTTTATAGTAAATATAAGTTTATAAGAAAATATAAACATGTAAATTTACTGTTTGATTTTTGTAAAAAGGTATATTTAGGAAAATATAGCTTTAATCTACTTTTTAGGAAAGTAAGTACCCCATTTTGACCTTAAATTATGCATTAAAAATATTATTTTCTTTTTGTTTTTTTGTTAAACCTCGTTTTTAAACATTGCTGAAGAGAAGATAAAAATGTTTCATAAAGAGATTTATTGTCGACCATAGGCTAAACTTTCGTGACACAAACAGAAAACAATTTACTTTTGTTAATGGAAAAACTCTAAAAAGCCCGATTCAAATATAAAAAATATCAATCGGCTTTATTTTGACGTGTCCTACAACTTTTTTATTACGAAAATTTTCGGGAAAACGGCGTTTTCAAGCTTTCAGCAGCCGAACATGTCGAATTGGTGATGTGTTAAAAGTTTCTAACCAACAATTTCTTTTGAGGTTTATTTAACAGATAACTAAATTCAATACTAGAAAACATATATGTGCTACAAAATTGACGCGTCAAGCATTGAGTCCCCCAGCCGCATTGTGTGCAATATGTTAAATTAATGAGTATATGAAAATGTATTACCAACAAGCTGTCTTTTGCACAATTGTTAGTTATTTACTTATATGTATAATAATACCTTAACACTGTCCTACAAATATCATACGCCAATTTTTCAGTCCTCTGTCTATAAGTTTTCGATTTTATAAGCACTTGTACGATTACCAATTGTATGAGGAGGATAGACATGCTAAGTAAACATGTTCTGTTGCCAAAAAATGTAGTGTCCTTCATAAATATTGCGCGATGTTGCAAGTCCTTCAAAAAACAAAAAAGAGCCGTTAACCTTGTTAACAATTCCACTTTTACAGGGGAGATTTTTTTGTCTTGTCCATTGACACGCTGTAGGGAATCCGTCGCTCTTTATAGGTATTTTTATGGCTTCTGCTCCAAAGAATCAGTCGATTTAATTTATTTTCTAGCGACTCCCATGTAGTTAGCAACAAAAAGTGCATTCTTATGCACCCTATTACAGTACATCCCTAGAGTTTATATGCTCCTTTTTTTTAATATTTTAGTCCCGTGTTAATAAACTACCACTTACTTTACCGACACTCACTGTACGGCCTTAAACCTTCGTGGATTTTTATGTAACTCCCAAATTTAACTCAAATATTGCCCCATTCTAAATAAGGTAAAATTAGTACCAATTTTATTACCAATTAAATCATATAATGTTATGGTATTTTAAAGATCACTATATTTTTCTAACTAACGAAAAAAAGGAAAATTTTCAAATTTTGGAAAAATATATAAAAAAAGCCATTCCAAATTATTTATTCATAAATTCATTCTAAATCATATCAAGGGCAAACATTAATTTTCAACTTCATTGATATAAAAGTAGTTTATTTTTTCTTATATAGTGTTTTAATTTTTTATTGGTAATGTTTTACAATAATCTTGTAAAAAAAACAATACTTAGAAGCCGTGGCCAAGAGAAATACTAATAAATGAAGATTGTATATTAACAATACGGGCGGTGTACAGGGTGATCAGTTAAGGGTAGCGAGCGGCCATATCTCATAAGCTATTGGTCGTATAGATTTGAAAAAAAAAAATCATGAAAAAAGTCCCCAAAGGGAAATTGCTAAAATTATTTTAAAAGTTTGTCAAACGTCCCTAGAGGGCGTAACAACCAACACCAAGTAGAAAAAGGGGATTTATAAGTTTTGTCTAATGAAAGTATTTTGATGATATTTTTCAAAATTTACTGCCTTTCCCCCTATTTTTTTTTCCCAAAAACGTTTTTTCTATCTATCAAAATAAAGCGGGGGGGAAGTTCAATTTTTTTTTCAAAAAAACCCAAAAGATTTCCCCCTTTTCTTTTGCCCGATTTTAGCCCTTTCAATGAAAGGCATAATTTGCACTACAAAACCTTTTTTGGGTTTTTTAAATTTTTGACTTTTCCCGTCGCCGCTAGATGGCGTTAACTGAAATGGTAGAAAATTTTTTGAGTTTTTTTAAAAAAAAACAAATGTAATGGTATTTTAAATTTTTTTAAAAATTTTTTAAAAGAAAAAAATTTTTCTAAAATTTTAAAGAAAAAATTTATTATTTTTTTTTGAACCGTTAATATTGCCCAAAAATAAAATTTTTATTACTTAAAAAATGGACGCCACTGTTTTTTATCAAAAAAAAAAAAAAATTTTTTTAATCTTTATTAGGCAAAAAGGCCTTTCTTGATTTTTTTTTTCCGTTAGACAAAGGGTTTTGGGAATTGAAAAAATAAAATGGGTTTAAAGGGGCCCCTTTCTCAAAAACATAAAAATTTACTTTAATTTGGAAAAAAATCTTAAAAAAAACTGTCCAACAACAGAAAGGAGCAATAAAAATTAAAAAAAAGAACACAGAACTTTAAAAATAAACTTTAAAAAATAAATTAATAGTTTTGCCCGTAAATTTTTAAAAATGTTGTCCATTATTTTTGAATGCACTGGCCAATTTTTTTTTGGGGGGGGGGGCCCCCCCCTTTTTTTTGGAAAATTTTTGGGTTTTTTTGGGTTTTTTTTTTTAAGGGTTTTTTTCCAAATATGTAAATTAGTATGTTTCCGGGGGGCCCCCCCTAGACCTTTTTTTTTTTTTAAAAAAATTTTTAAAAAAAAAAAAGGTTTTTTTAAAAAAAGGTTAAAAAATTTTTTTTTTTAAAAAAATTTTTTTTTTTTAATTAAAAAAAAATTTTATTTTTAAAAAAAAAAAAAAAAAAAAATTTTTTTTTATTAAAAAAAATTTTTTTTTTTAAAAAAATTTAAAAAATTTTTTTTTTGGGGAGGCCCCCGGAAAAAAAAATTTTTTCCCCTTTTGGGGTTAAATTTTTTTTTAAAAAAATTTTTAAAAAAATTTTAAAAAAGGGGGGGAAAATTTTTTTTTTTTTTTTTTTAAAAATTTTTTTAAAAAAAAAATTTTAAAAAATTTTTTTAAAAGGTTTAAAAAAATTTTTTCCCTTTTTTTTTTGTTTCCCTTTGGGTTTTTTAAAAAAAAAAAAAAAATTTTTTTTTTTTTTAAAAAAAACCCCAAAATTTTTTAAAAAAACCCTTTTTTTTCCCCCCCCCTTTTTTTTTAAAACCTTTGGTTTTCCTTTTTTTTTTTTTTTAAAAAACCCCAAATTTTTTAAAAAAAAATAAAAATTTTAATTTTTAAAAATTTTTTTTTTTTTAAAATTTTTATTTTTTTAAAAAAAAATTTTTTTTTAAAAAATTTTTCCCCGGGGAAAAATTTTTGGGGTTTTATTTAAAAATTTTAAAAAAAAAAAAACCCTTTTTTGGTTAATTTTATGGGGGTTTTAAAAAGGGGGTTTTTTTTTTAAAAAAAAACAAAACCCTTTGGGGGGGAAAAAAAAATTTTTTTAAAAAAAATTTTTTTTTTCCCCCAAAAAAATTTTTTTTTAAAAAAGGGGTTTTTTAAAATTTTTTTTTTAAAAAACTGCCCCCCTTTCCAAAATTTTTTTTCCCTTTTTATTTTTTAAAAAAATTTTTTTTTTTTCCAAAGGGGTTTTTTAAAAAAAAATTTTTTTTTAAAATTTTTTTTTTAAAAAACCCAAAAAGGAAAAAAAATTAAAATTTTTTTTTTTATTTTTTTTGTTTAAAAAAAAAATTTTTTTTGAAAACCCTTTTTTTAAAAAATTTTAATTTTTTAAAAACCAAAAAGGTTTTACCGGGGGTTTTTTTTAAATTTTTTTAAAAAACCGGGGGAAAAAAAAAAATTTTTTTTTAAAAAATTTTTTTTAAAAAAAATTTTTTAAAAAAAAAAAAACAAAAAATTTGAAAAAATTTTTGGGGGGTTTTTAATTTAAATTAAAAAAAGGGGGAAATTTTGCTACCATATCCAACAACATAGACAAACTTTATAGCGCAATTCTAAGAAAAATTTATAAACTCAACTCGTTACGTAAGTACCAAGAAGTAATTTTTTTCCATTTTAATGTCTTTATTTCCTTCACCGAAGTTGTTTTGTTGAGTGTTAAAAAGTTGTCTTACACCGGATTTTTATGGGAACATATTTACCTTTTGTGACTGTCAACTATGTGTAGGAATTTCTGTAAAATTATATGTTTTCCAATTAGCTCTTGGTGGTAATGTGTGATGCATAGAAAATAGTATTAACAAGATATATTTCCCAAGATGGAAATTGTATACTATACCTCAGCTAGGGTCAGCGGAACATTCTGCAATCACATATTTTAAGCGGTTTTGTGTCAGTTTTGCGTCGATCGATTCAGTTATACTAATTAGTCATGCAAGCTTGATGTATAGTCTGTCTCAAAGTATATCGTTATGGCTTTTGACTGACCATACCCCAATAAACCTTTAACAATTTTATTACCTATTAGGGAATAAGGAGACTTTGTATTTCGTGCAAATTTTATTTCAAAATCCTAACAGGCGCTTTCGGTAAATCACATGTTCGACTTTCCACAAAATGGTATTGTTTTTTAAAATTCACCCTTAAATAAGGTAAAATGTAATATATATTAATGTTGTTTGACTTTTATTTTATTTTGTGTAATAATGTGATAGTTTATTAAAGCACTCTACATGTCTTGTTGGCTCAAATTGCTACTGCTCCAGCTTGACGAATAGCACTGATGATGGTTTTACCGAAAGCGCTCTGCTAGGATTTTTAAATAAAATTTACACGAAATACAAAGTCTCTTTATTCCCTAAATTCTTACGTGCACACAGCCACAACCAAGTTTCATTTATAACCTATTGTTATTGGGTAAACCCATTAGTTCATAAGGGCAGGGGTAGGCCAGGTATTTCTTGAGTATTAACCATTAGGCATATAAATATTTTGGCTAATATTTTAGTGGCAGTGTTGAATAACCATTTTTACTGTGCGTTTCGAAAAAGTTGTTTTACGAGAATATAACTATGTCGCGTCAAAATCATTTGTCATTAGATTCAAAACAGGTTGTGAAAAATGTGTATGTTTGTAACTTTAATCAGTAGAGGTCTAATTAAACAAAAAGCTTTAAAAGAAACCTGTTTACTTACAAAAACTCCAATATCATCGATAAGGGATATTATTATTAGTGAAGAATTGAACAAAAGAAAAGAACGTAGTGATTTTCAATCTCACCGTATAGACAATAGTGATCAGGACCTAATAAGAAGGAAAATATATTGTCTTTATGAAACCGGAGTTATTCCTACCTTGAATAAACTGAAAAAGAAGCTAGACGAAGACGAAATCAATATAAATATTAGCCGTGCCACCCTCCATAGAGTTGTTTGTAAAATGGGATTTAAATACCGCAAAATAGACAAAAGACAAGTAGTAATGAAATCGCACAGATTACGCACTTGGAGATTTAATTACCTTTAAGAAATTAAAAGATATAGGTTAGAAAACAGATCCATAATTTACCTTGATGAAACATGGTTTGATACACACGACACAGTATCCAAAGGATGGGTTGATTCCAGTTAAAACTGTCAGACGAAAGCACCTTCAAATAAAGGAAAACGCATTACCATAATGCACGCTGGTTCAGAAGACGGATTTGTCCGAAACTGCTTGCTGTTGTCTGCAAAGAATATTAAGGATTTTAGCTTGAATTATCATGAGGATACAAGTGCAGAACTTTTTGAAAACTGGTTTCAAAATTATTTTTTTAAAAAATATTCCAAACAACAGTGTTAATGTCATGGATAACGCAAGCTACCACAGCCATCTGCTACACAAAGCACCAGCTTCATCAAGTTCAAAAACTGAAATCCAGGAATATTTGTTAGAAAATGATATTTATTTTGAATTCAGTCATAAAAAAACGCAACTTTTGGAAGTCCTAAATTCATATGCAATTAAAAAACAATATGTATGTGATAATTTGGCTGAACAGGCTGGGCATACTGTCTTACGGCTTCCTCCGTATCACTGTATGTTTAACCCCATAGAGCATTTGTGGAACCAAGTAAAATCAAAGATCAGAGCAGAAAATGTTACAACTACCCAGTCTACAACTACCCAGTCCCAGTGTTATAAATTTGATAAAAAATTTAATTACTGACATACCAGTTGAGAGCTGGAAAAATTCACTACAGCACATTATAAAAATTGAGGACTCTTACATTTCTATCCAAAACAACATAAATTCTATTGTAATTAATCTTAATAATGACTCTGATGGTGAAACAGAATTAGATTTAGATATTTAGATTAAAAATGTAATTGTGTATAGATAATGCAGTTATAAATTTATTAAAACTTTGCATATTTTTTATTTCTTAATGTAATTTTAAGATTATACTTACCTAAATAAACAATAAATTATAAATCTTTATTGCTGTCGGCATGTATATTCCATAAATGAAGGCAAAAGCTAACACGGTATACTTTGAGACAGACTATAACCTCTTACATTTTGGGATGTATCCAGCATCGAATAATAATGATGCAGAAATCACTTTTTTCATCGACCTCTAATTAATACCTGTTTTTTCACACTTATGTAGAAACAAATAGTGCAACTTTTTTTTAATTTAAACGTTTTCCATCCTAAAACATTTTTTGTTCACTGTTAAATGCTGCATATGCAAGGCCTGGTATGGATGCGACAGTTGAATTTATAATCCTTTGTTAAATGTCAAGTAAAGCGTTGTGTCAAAATATTAAAATAGTCTAAGAATTAAGACTTTTAAGTGAACTTTCACTAATTTATTTAAAAAAAGTTAAATATATAGATAGTAATTTGAGTATTATAGTCGACATCGCTTTATAGAGCGTGTTTAAAGGTCACTATACGTACAAATCAAATTTAAAAAATCAGAAGGTTTTCAAATTATTACCTACCTGAGCGTTTGTATATGCGCTTGTGTTAAATGCAAATACAGGTTACTGTACAAGTTTAAGTTCTTCTGTTTAACTGAATCAAATAAGGTCGGCTTGTGTACAACAAGGTAAATCCTCAGTGGTCTGAAATAAACCTTAGTACCACAACAAACCCCGTTATACAAGGGATTGCAAAAAAAACTAGATGTTTTTACCTTTTCTCTAGCACCCCTCGAGCATATACCTACTAGTGGCAGTCTTGCGATTTGGTCGTGCGAACAAGCGTGCGAGAGACAAAGAAGAATCACAGTAGAGCCCGATTTAAAGAAGAAAAGGCCAGGAACGTCATACCAAAAGAGTCCGCGATTAAGCCCTTCTCTCTCTACGCTCCACCTATACGTTGTTAAATTTGGAACAGAGCGACGAGAACGGAAATAATTTTAAAGTGAGAGAGAACAACGCATGCTGATGACGCTGGTGGACCTTTCAACTTTAAATCGGACTTTATAACTTTTTCCTCTCGCTGACCGTGCTGCTATTAATCGGCCGAAAGTCGACAATTTTTTAAACATTTCACAATTACTATTGTCATGATAGTCCATACTTTTAAATGTAAAATAATAAATTAAACTTGCATCTGGAACGAATCCCGTTAAAGACCCGATATGTAAAACGGTAAATGGTTTCCCCTGGCCACATTATTTTTTTAATAATTTAATTTATTTAATTTTTTTTAATAATCTTTTTATTAATACTGAGGACACCAATTAAAAAAACATTATTATTATTTTTTAATTTTCATTAAGTTCATTTATTTAAAGAAATAATAAAATATTTGTATGTTTTTAGTTATTTTGTCGCAAAGGTTTCACAATTTACTAAAAAATTAGATTTCTATAGCATTTAAAATAGATATATTTCTTTCCTTTATTTTATAGAAAAACCAAATAATTTTGCTACTTAAACAATTCCAGGAAAATAAAATAATTTAAAAGCATTTGGTAGTTCACACAAATATGTTTTATAGTCTTTTTTATAGTAAAAACATAAAACTTTAAATAATTTTGAAAAAGCAACCAGTACAATTTTTAAAATACAGCGTGTTTTTAACGCATCCTTTAAAAACTTAAGTGTAATATTTGTTTTTAGTCTATAGAATTCATATATGGTATCCGTTACTTCGATTTTTTCAAATTTACTTAAAAGTTCAGTCTTTGGCTTCTCCGTTTATTTTTTTATTTATTTTTTTTTTTTTTTAAATAAGATTTTCTTTTTTTTTTCATTTACAAGCTTTTGGACCATTCTTGAAGCAATTTTAAGTGCTTTGGCTACTTTGTCTTGTATATTTACAGTTGATCCTTTATTCTCTTTTTCGTTCTTGAAATAATCTACAATTAAATACCATTTTTTTCTCTTGGGGATGTAGAAGTCCACAGAATTTTGTTTTTCTTCTTCATAACTTTAAATTTAAACTATCAAACTGTTTAAGAATTGTCATCGACCAATTAAAATAAAGCAGGTATTCTTTAAATATAATAATTAGTATAGGGCCACTGGTATTTATTATTAAGTTTTCTTTTTTTTATTCGTAAACGTTGGATATATCTGTTTTACTTGTGTTATGCGTTTTAATTATAAGGTGTTGTTAAAAAAGTTCAAATATTACCTAACTACAAAAGTTTATCGTTGATTAATTGATACACTCGCACGATAACAATAATTTCAATTATAGCAACAAATCTCTTGAATTACAAGACCCTGCAAAGAATGCCATAATTGGTTTTCTGTCACACACAAAAATCACGGACCTTATTATAAAAAACAATACAAGATATTTATAAAGTTTATTAGCAACATAACGTGAATAATATAAGAGAAAATGTATTTTTGGCATACTTTTCACCAAAATCTGAAAGTCTTTACCTTGGGGGTCAGTGTATTCCAGGCTTAAATCTACAATGGCAGTAAAAAATACCATTGACCTAAGTTAATTTGCTAAGCTTCATGCTTGCATGCAGCCTGTTGAATACAGAGCAAAAAAAAAAATTTTTATAGACAAAAAATAAATCTGTTTTTTGTGATGATCCTAATAATTAAGGGATTTCAAAATATTCCACTAATAAACCCAATATTATTGTAGGTTTGTACCATCACTGGAATGACTGGTGCTTGTCAAAGGGATAAGCTTCATAAGTTCAGGATTTGACATAGGGGGCAAGGGTATTCTATTGATAATCACTATACCTGACTCTAACAATGGTCAGACACAAGTTACGATTACTGATGAACTTTGCTAACATTTAAGTCATGTGATACTATTTCTATCACCGAAAAAATATTGTAACTAATTCAGACATTAATTAACGAATAATTATCTCAGCATTTAAACCGCCTTAATCATTAATTGACAATAATAATAACTTTGTTTGTAACATAGCGATTAATGCTACAAATTTTATCTTTATAATTTTGTACAACATATTTAAAAACAGTTTTAGTGTTGCGATTCAAAAACCTTTAAATTGTTAAAAAAAACCTTAATGAAGCAATTATTTAAACAGGATTACTAGTTTTTCAGTGATTCATTACACAGTCACTTTCTGTATTTTCAAACTATTATTTATAAACTCTTAGTGTCCATCAATGCATTTTTTGTTTCTAATTAACAACTTCTCATTCAAAAATTCCACGAGGTGTCAATGAGACAATAAAACATCTCGTTAAACACGACGCAACGAGCACTTTTATTACCAGAAAAAATAATTACCCACAGTGAAGCGCTTAATAGTTTTAAATTAAACGCCATTTAAGGCTCTAAATTAGTCGTTCGGAAGCAGGGAGTTACCAGGCCATTCAAAACTGTCTAAATTGACTCACGAATGGCAAATTAAGAAATAAGTTATGGCCAAGTTCCCACGCATTAAAAAATCTTCATTGAAGAGAGTGACTGGGATAAGCAAGACAACTGATTATTGTAAAAGATACTATAATATATTGTTCATGGTATTTTTTCATATAAGTATATTGTCACTATTAAGTTAATATATTATCAGCGTACCTAAATAAAACAAATTACTTTGTTTTTCTTTTTTACTGTATTTTTATGAAATATTTGTGACTGCACTTTGTTGGAATTATGAAATTTTTAAACTAAATATAGCAATTCTATAAAACTGTACTTACAATTTGTTTAAAAGATACAGTAATAGGAAGTATTTTGTTTCATTTAACTTTATAAATATGTACAGGGTCTTTCATTATATTTACGTGGCATCTAAAGCCTTTATTTTTGAAGACAGAAAAAAATGTTTTTTTATAAAAATTGTAGATTTTTCCATATTATCTTCTGAAATTATCAGTAAAAAAATATTGCAATAAAAAAAATGGAAAAATATAGGCAACTTCACCTTTTTTCAATGGAATACCCTGTATATTATGCGCTACAACGAGAGATATTTCTTTTCTAATTTCAAATATATATATATATATATATATATATATATATATATATATATATATATATATATATATATATATATATATATATATATATATATATATATATATATATATATATATATATATATATATATATATAATATATATATATATATATATATATATATATATATATAATATATACATTGATGATATTTGGATGAACCATTTTTAGGATATTTTAGCTTAAAATATAAATAAATGAAAAAAAAATCATATTAGCATCAAGAAAGCTATGAAAACAATAAAATTGTTTTAATAAATTTGACGTCTCGATATTGTAAAAAGTTAAAGTCTATCATTTTAACTATTAGGAATAACTTGTATTGCTTTTTTATCGATAGGCTATTCAGAAGAACAAAAAATCGCTGCGACTTTTTTGATGATAACAATAATAATGTGACGACAGTGCAAAGGGAATATTACTTATTATATCCTTAATACCGGGTACCATACGGGTGTTGTCCCGAGGGACATAGGGAATCCCATGTAAATTCTAAAGTAGTCAAATATTGGCTCCCCAATTATTTTAGAAAAAATGCTATTAGGATTTATTGAAGAGCACAATAAGTTCCACCCAAAATGAAAATTTAAGCATTTTTCAACCAACCAGTAAAGAGTAAACTGCTTAAATACTTCTGCAACGTAGTATCTCATTATGCACCCTGTACTCTAGAAATCATAAAAAAACACCATATCGATTTATCATGACAATTTAGACTATTAATTTATAATGTCATTGCCAAAACTGAACAATTTTATAGGGAATTTCAAAAAGAAGCCTGATTTTTTTAGTTTAAGTAATTCCAACACATGCACCACAGTTACCAAGACAATAAAACAAATTTTCTTATTTAGAAATCAATTTATGACGAAAACAGGATTTAATCAAATGCTTAATATTCTCCATTAACTGCCAGACAACAACCCAAACGAGTATAAAACTATTTCTTAGTTGGCTTAGTTGGAAAATCGATATTCTGGCAAATTCAGCGAAATAGCATTCCTTTAGTCTGGTCAAATTTTCATATTATTTATTGGTATAAAGCTTAGTTTTTAAATGTCCCCATAGAAAAATCGTTTGGCGAAAGATCCGGAGACCCTGCTGGCCAAGATATTGCGTTTGGGCCTATGATGTCGTTATTAAATGCGTTGTTCAAGTATTCGCGCACAGTTCTGGTACTGTGTGCTGGGCAGCCATCCATTTGATACCATATCTCTTTGATTTTCACGAGCAAGGTTGTTCAAAGCAGGCAAAATTTGTTCCTCTAAAAGTTCCAGAAATACCTACTCCGCATTAAATTTCGGTCAAGGAAAAATGGTCCAAGTATATGGTGGCCGAAAATTCCCGCCAAAACATTAATTTTTTGTGGATATTGAGTCCTTGTCTCAAGAAACGATTTTGGTTTTCGTTACTCCAGTACCGGTAATTTTGAATGTTGGGTTCGTTGTTCAATGTAAAAGTCGTCAGTAAAGCAAATATTTTGTAAAAAACCTCTGTCAGGTTTGTCCCTCCATCATCTCAAAAGCAAAATTCCTGTCGTCAGTTTTCGTCTCCGTCTCTTAATTATTGGTGTCTTTCGTACTTGTAAGCGTGGTATTTACATCTTTTTAAAATTCGAGATATTGTGGTGTGGTCTTGTCCAGAAATGTCCTCCAGTTGTCTCGTGCTAATGTTTCCTTCGGCCTCCTCTACACAAAGTATCACGTCTAAATCCCTCTGGTTTTGTGCAATTTGTCTCTGATTTTCACGTCAATTTTCTTCTATTGATTACTGTGCCTGTAGTTTCAAATTTTTTTATCGTCCATTCTATTGTCGATTTACTTGGTATTGGCCTATTGGGAAAATAGGCTGCAAACATGTCCGCTACTCTTCGATAACTATTTCCCTGATAAAACCATTTTTTCTTGATTTGAGTAGTTCATTATTTAAAAATGATGTGACATTGATCTGACAACTTGAGAGTAAGATGTTAAATAATTTTTCTGGTATTTTATTATAAAGTTCTAATAATACAGGGGCGTAAGAAGATAGGAGATTCGTAACTTATTTTAGCATTTATCTCTTAGCTGGCGGACTGAGAAGACTGAAATTTGTACATGGGACAACTTTTGGGTGTCTTTAAAAATCCTAATAATATTTTCTTCAAAAACATAGGGAGCCAATATTACCACTTCAAAATTTATATGGGATTCCCTATGTCCCGCTCGACGGAGCAACACCCGGTATATATAAACTATTAAATACATAGTAAGAAAGTTTATTGAACGAAAAAGCTTAAAAATAAAGAAAAACACTGTAGCACAAAATAAAAACGAAGTTTTGGATTTCCTCGTTTTTTTCAGGATAATTATTATACTTTTTCTATTGGACTAGCACTAACTACTTTTAATAGTTTTAGAAAATCCTAAAATATCAATTCCGGATGCAGCATCTAAACTTAATAACAGATTATAAAATTTATTTAACCTTTATATTTTACAAATTTCATTCTTATAAATTTATGTCCGTCCAGAATCTTTCTTAACAAAACATGCAGGACTGGCCTGAGTATGCATTGGAAATAGCTAGGTTTATGCAGCAGGATCCAGTGTTTTTAGATAAAATCTTAGTCACCGACGAGTTTTCCTTTACTATAGCAGGATTGCTTTATCACAAAAATAAACATTATTTGTCCAGAGCAAACCTTCACCAATTAAGCAACATAACAATTTTATTGTTTCCATGGATTTCTTGATACTAATATGAAACTTTTTTGCAATTTTTTAATAATTTACATTAAAATATCTCAAAAATGGTTTATCCAAACATCATTAATGTATTTATCTTTAAAATCAGAAAAAAAGATCTTTCGTTGTAGCGCATAGTATACAGGTTGTTCCATTTTAAAAAGGTGAAGTTGTCTAAATTTTTAAATTTTTTTATTGCAATATTTTTACTGATAATTTTAGGAGATAATATGGAAAAAAATCTTCAATTTTTATAATATAAACAAAGATCCTGTACTATCACAAGATAAAGGACTACTTATAATAGTTCAGTATTTAAGGAACTATTAATTAAAGTTTATAATTAGATTTTTGATTTTAACTTCCTCAATATATTTATTACAAAAAACGTATTGTTTCCAAATTTTATTTTTTCTCCCTGCGGAAAATATTAAAGTTTCTTGTTAGCCTAAAGAAGCCAGTTATTTTAAACAGGATAAAAAAATTATAAAAATTATTCTTTTTAAATTTGCTGACTGTCCTGGTAAATACTAGTTAAATTATGTTTTGAGATTTAAAGGTTTACATGTTATGTCAGTAAATCTCATCGATAATATCTAACTTTTAATATTTATGAATTATTAATTACGTATTTGACATCACCATAAAAAAATAAAGAACAAACTTATAATTTATACTTTTTTATTCCTATGCCAATGCAGATTATTGTTAACAGCTTTTTTGTTCTTGCGAGATTACTGTTTTATCCTCGATGTCCCGAAATCAAAGTCCGCAAGGATAATTACTTTTATTTTATAATTTTTATTTTTTTTTTTTTTTTTCTTAAGGTAAAGTTAAACATAGATAATTACAATATCTAGGAAAACTTTAACCGTGACAAAAATGATTGACACGATATTGTACAGGCGGACCTTACCGAAGTAAAAATGATTTAAAAATTGAATTGATACGATTTTATTTGTTTTTTTTTTTCTTATTTTTTCTATTTTTTTTTTAAGTTTTAGTTAGTAGCGTATTTTGATTTATTTAACCGCGTTTTTTTTTAAACGAAAGCTTGCATTGTCTTATAATTGTCATATAATTGTAAAAAAATATCCAGCATTTAAAACCCAAATTGTGTAAAAAAATAAAGTAGCAAACCAGATACAGACACCTTACACGCTCACCATTTTGGCGCGCTTAGCATGACGTCACACTCTATATTAGCATTTTACGAGTGAAGTTCTGAGCTCTGTAAATTATCATTATTTTGTATTTTATAACTATGATAGCATGGAAATCACAATAAAACCGGTAAAAATAAATATAAAAAAACTGTGCATAGGTGTTAAAATACCATAAGAAATGCACTGGATAAAGTGTTTTTTCTTGTCTCGACAGGTGTGGACGTAGGGAGAAAATGGCGCAAAATCATAAAAAACACGGTTTCTCCACCAACCTGTTTATCAGGATGTGAAGATTCCTTCAATGTAAGTATATATGTCGGTATCTAAATAATTTAGTTTTTGTTTGACTAATATCAACATCATAACCTAGTTTGTAAGCGGTAAAGATTTTGTAAGTTGTTTTGATTCGATTACGATCATTGACTGAAACCCTGTAAACCAGACTTTTCTTTTAAAATATCTTGAACGCAGTTCCTGAGTTATACACTAAATATTGTGAGTTGAAAAGCTAATAAAAAGCTATGTTCTTTCATTTATGTTGTAGGTTATGCTATGTCATCTTCCCATATATATGTTAATTAACCTAGAAAAGGTGTGCAAGATCGGATGAACATAATTTCTAATACATAATTTTTTACTCAGCAGACGTAAAATCTGGATTTGATGCAAAATATGTAATCATCATGAACACTTTAATTTTGGGAAGAATATCTGATTGCGCCAGTGGTGTCTCGTGCCGTAGGATCTGAACGTTCAGAGGGTGGTAATATACCACTGCACCTAGATCTCAGTAGGTCCTTTGTGCTTCCTCTTGTAGGCGGGAGATTTACTGCGTCGTCCAACCTATTGATTTGAAATAGTTGACGATGTCTTTATGTGGAATTTCCCTAATTTCGGCCAGTAATGGCCAGTTCGTGCCCAGCATGGAGTTTCGTTCAAATGTGAGGGCGGGATAATCGCAAAGAATGTGTTCCACGGTCTCATTTTCTTGTTTACAGCCTCTACATAATCCTGTGTTCGTTAGACCCATTTTAAATAGGTGTCCTTGTAGCCCGCAGTGGCCAGTTAAAACACCCGTTAGTATTCGGAGGTTCTTTCTGGACATCATAAGGTTTTTTTCGCTATTGACTTGTCTGGATAGCTCAGCATTATTTTTGCGAAGTTGCATTTTGTAGTATCATCCCTTTTTTTTAAACAGTCGATGAGAGTATTCTTTAATGATGTCTTTAATCGCAGTTGTAGTCAATCCAGGGTGGGGACGGGTCCAACTAGTTTCCGTCCCGCAGCCGCCAACGAGTCAGCGGTATGATTACCTTTAGATATGTCATGTCCCTTAATCCAGGCTACGTTGACCACATTATTTAGAGAGATGTTAGTCAGGGCTTGATGACATTCTAGTACAAGTCCCGAAGTGATGCGTGGTCTTTTCAGGGCTAGTATTGCTTGCCTACTGTCTGTATAAATACAGATCATATGGTTGGCGATGTTGCGGCTTTTAATTTCGTAAGCCGCTATGGTTATGGCTGTCAGTTCAGACTGAAGCACGCTGGGTTCTCCGTAGAATATCGTAAGGCTATTATTAAACAATTAACACGGAAAACAAAATAACGCGTACCCATTTATTTGTCTTGTAAACGTCTTTCTTATAATGCCTTGAATAACAACCCTTAGCCGGAGTTAGCTTCAGATCTGAAATTAGACTAATAAACGATTTTATATATACTATAAAAATTCTGTATAATATTTGCGACTTAGACTGGCAATTGGCAACATAGAATTATTAAAGTTAAAATTAAGATTTTTATTTAATTCGTTTTTTTTTCTTGACCGTTTAAAACAATAATACTATATTGTAAATTTTTTTGGGTTTTTTGGTCATTTTTTTGGAAAAATATTATTAAATTGATGATTTGGTTTATTTACTTAAACCGTCATCAGAATATCTAAAAATATGTTAACATAAAAGTATTATATGTATATAATTTAAGTAAAAACTTACCAACAATATTGATAACATTAAAAGCACTAAATGGAAAATTTATGTTTTTACATTTTTGTTTCATGGTTGATGTTGTACTAAAGTTTGTTAAAAAGAAAAACATTTTAGTACAAGATTAACCATGAAACAAAAATATAATAAAAATAGATTTTATTCTTGTGTTTTTAATGTTAACAATACGGTTATTAAGTTTTTACTTAAATTATATACAAAAAATACTTTTATGTTAACATACTTTTAGATATTCTGATGATGGTTTAAGTAAATAAACGTAACATCAATAAAACATTTTTTTTATTTAATTTTTGGACAGATTGATTTAATACAAAATATCATTTTTGATTTACCGGCTATTTACATTTTGTCTCAAGAGGCAGCCCTTTTATCCTTATGGACCAGCCTCCTCTGGATTGTGAATTTACATAACTGGTATCAGTATTTTTTCTTTAAGTCCTACTTGTTTTTTCCCATGGGACAAATATAATAGCACTTCTAAATATCCTAAATAATCACAATAAAAATAAATCGCAAGCACCCAACAAACAACTACTCACTTGTTGACATCATTACATTCGATGCATTTCAACTACTTTAAATTTCTTAATCATTTTATGCATTTCCTAATATCAATTTTCTAAATACAAAAAATTACATTTATAAATATTAACATAGGAATTATGTTAAAGTAACAAAGTTTATAAAGAACCTTATTTGAATCACACGCATATTTTCCATTGGTAAATAATCTTTTGCTAATAAAACAATTTATAATTTACATTTATAAAATTTTATTATATAACATATTATTAACATACTCCTAGTTATACTAATAAATTTTGTAGGTGTATCTTAATTTTTTTCTTGCATTAACTTTCATTCTTTAGCTCTATTGTGACACGATATTAATATTTAGGATCCAAGACGTAATTATATAAATGCAACTGACTTAGATTGCATCCAACACGCAATAAGCGTTACATTTTCTATATTCCCTCATCGTTTTCGCCATAAAATCCAACGTGTCGGTCACCTAAATCGTTTATTTATACGTTACTCACTTCCTATGGGCTATTTCGTATTTATAGGTTGAGCTATTGGTGCAAACCACATAAGTATTTTTACTTTTGAACCAAACCTATTTCTGTAGTCTAGTTAAATTACTTTAAAATAATTTCTGGCTTAATTGTTTATTATATAAAAAGAATTGTTTATACTCTCTTATTAAAATTGTGCAATATATTAGAATTAAAGTGTATTTTGTAATTTATTCTTTCTTCTTGATATTCTCAAATATCGCTACTTCGGAAAAGAGGTGGCATAAGTTTTAAAATGCAATTTTCGGATTATATGAAAAAATCAGATAAATTTGACTGAAAAAAACCTGGAAAAGTTACAAATTGAATACCTTAAATCTGCCATTGACGGGCAAATATTTTTTTATTCCACTCGATTTTATTGTTGACTTGTTTGTAAAAATTTATTATCGTGAATATAGCAACATAAAAAAAGTACATTAAAAATGTTCTTTAAGCCTAAAATTACAATAATTTAAAAATTATAACATGGTTTCAATATGGTCAACCATACCTTAATTGGTCACACAAATATTCAATGAAGTTTTAATTACTGCTTATGTAGTAACACCTTAAAAATCGCAGATTTTTTGTTGACAATTTTCTCAAAACTAAGTCTTTTAAGTTATATCACTATATTTACGGGATGACGATATAGATAAGTATATAAAAGGATACACCGGGTACCTACGAGATCAAGCAGGTTTTTACAAGCGTTTTCCTGCGAAACAAATATTAAAAACCTTTTCATTACTACACTTTTCAACCCTCTCCATGTTGTCCCTATGTCTTTTATATTTGAGAACATGGTACCATACCGGAGCTCCGTACATTAGAATCGATAGGGTGACTCCGTACAATGCGTATCTCTTGTGACTCTTGGTCCGCCTACCTTCGGCATTACTCTCGTGAGCATGGCTGTCCGTTTCTCTTTTTTTTTCGCTTTTTTTTTTACATGTCCCTAAAGGAAAAACCTTTTCATCCAAAATTATTCCCAGATACTTAATTTTTTTTGATGGTCTTACAGTGGTGTTTTTAGTTGAAGGAAATTTTTTATCTTTTTTTGGGCCTTTAAAAATAATCTTTTTGTTTTTTGAGGGCGATGTTTAACTCGTGTGTTTCTATCCACCTACATATTCTTCGCACCGCTATATTTATCCTATTTTCCAAGGAAAATTTTGGTCTTTGGAATGCTATCGTCCTGACTTTTCCCCCCTAGTTGGTTTTAGGATCCCGTCATACAAAATATTCCACAGAGTCGCCCCAAGACTGACCCCTGGGGTACCTTGACTAATCTGCATTTTTTTTTGTTTGGTTATCGTTTACTTTATTACACAAATAGCTGTAATTATGTTTATTAGATACCGTGATTTTCCCTTTTTTTTTTTCCTGGCCTTTAGAATTAGTGCCAGTTTGCCGTATTAAATGCGTTTTTAATATCTAGGAGAATGAGAGCAACCCATCTCGCTTTGGACTTCTTTGTTTTATTTACTACCCATTTTAACCACAACTAACCACAGCTCTGGTAACTTTATTTCAAAAATAGTCGATATTTTGTGGCTTTGTTTTAAACAAATGGTGTTTAATGTGGCCCCGATAAAAACGTTAAATGATTTTAGATTTGGTGACCTTTTGGGCCTTTTAACAGGGCTATTGGTACCCATCCAGCGGTTTTGAAACATCCTGTGCAAGTGTTCGGTCACTATTCTAGCATTATGTGCAAGGGCGCCATCCTGTTGAAAAAAGTTTTAAAGACGCTGTTTCTTCGGTAAATTATTATTAAAATTTTGTAGTTGACCTTGTAAGAACTTAAGGACTGGGTTGCTTTTTTTATTGGGGCCACATTAAACAACACGTGTTTAGAAACAGCCACAAAACATCGAAGGCTTAATAATAATTTAAAAATTAAGGGTTGGTAGGGAACCGCTTTAGCCAGACCTTGACATTTATGAGCTGTAATCTTACTTGTTTAAGGCAGTATATTATATATTTTTAGTAATTTATTTAAGTAACTCAACACTTAATTTAATTTTAACACCACATTTTTATCTATAAACCAATATTAGTTATTTATGTCCACTGTTATTTAAAAATTTTTAACAAGACAACATCAAACTTGCACAACGAGGTAAAACCCTAGTACCTTACATTTTTATTATTAATTTTTTAAAAAAGGACGAAAAATTTTTTAAATTTTTTAAAAAATTTCCGGATCAATCCCCCGGATTTAAAAGCAAAACAAAATTTTTTTTTTTTGGTGATTCTTTTTTCCCCTTTTAGCTTTTCACGGTTTTTTTTTTTTGGATTTTGGGGGGTTTAACTAAGTCAAGGGTTGGGATAATGTAATCGTTATCAAAGGAATGAAACATTTATGGGCGATGTTCGGTTATCAGTTATAAAGGAGTTTTGGAGATGGATGAAGTTGTTTGTTTTCCTGGAAAACCGTTCTTTTCTTTTAGCCATCTAAGTGACTTTTAATTAACTTTTCTCCAAAAATATATTAAAGTAGAAATATGTGGTTTAGAAAAGCCAGATTGAGTTTAATTAACATTATTCATTTAGTTCCATTTGGTTTATTTTAATTGAAGGAATAGAACTGTTATTTTTTAATATATTACACTTTTTAGGGATAACGGTATCCATATTTATATAGGTAGCGTAGTGGTGAATTTATAGTTTACATTATCTTTGCAAAAAAACGGCATCAAAATGGGTCAAAGTAAAAAGGCTTTGATGGTAAAAACAATATATTTATCTCTTATAAACAATATAATTATATCAAGATTCAATTGCAAAAACGTTGATAAGTTTAAAGAACTAAGTGTGCTACATAACAACTTTTTTAACTCTTCAATTTAATGCAAAGGTACCTTAAGGCTGAGTAAAGACATCAACCAACTTTATTTTTTTTTCTTGTTTTTTTATTCCCTGTTTATGTTATTTAAAAATTCTTGGGAATTGCAAAAGGGAATTAAATGTCCCCTTTATAGAATTTTTAATTATTATAACATTGATGTATTTAACCTACCAGAGGGACTTCCTGCTTTTGTAAAAAATTTAAGGCTTAAAACTCTCATTTTAATCATATAATTTAAAATTTCAGGACTTCAAGCAATATGGATGGGTAAAGTACATCAAATCTCCCCCCTATTCTTAGGAAAAAAATTTCAAAAAGGTTACGTCTTCCTTTTTTGCCAAAGCGGTTTAAAAAATTTTTTTTTTCACCTTTTTACCTTTATATATCTCCGTTTTAAGTACTATAAAAAAAGGAATATAGGCGTTACGTACTCTTTTTGGGTCAAACTAAAAATGGCAAAATCCAAATTTGAAAATTTTCACTCGTCTAAAACATACAGGGGAGTTAAAAGAGATAATTATAGGCCTTGACAAACCAAAGCTTTTTCTTTGTTTTTCTCTTTTTCAGTAGGGGTTTTTATCTTGGCTTCTGAGCCGATCTTTTAAATTATGTTAAGGTAAAAATTTTTAATTTGTTTTTTAGCGAACTAATGATAAATATTGCGTCATTTTTTTGTTTTTTCCACTTTCAATATAAACTGATATGTCAAATTTTCTAAAAGGTTAATAAGTCAATTTTACGAATTATTTTGTAACAATGAAATTGACGTTAAAAGTTAATAACAACCAGAATGTCAACATAGTTTTGTTTTTAAGATATTAGATTTTGTTTCATAGAATACAGTGGTTTAAAGTAATAAAGTTTACATAAATAACAAAAAAAGAACAATATCATACATGGTGTGTAATATTTATGAAAAGAAATTTAATATGATATCTTTTAAAATTAAAATATACAGGGTATTCCATTTCAAAAAATGAGGTTAGGTCTAATAACTTTTCACCTGACCCCGTATACTTATTCTAAAAACCTCCGATTATGTAGCAATCATTTCAAAAAACTTTTGTAAAAAACATTTTTCTGTATCTTGTTTAACTAAGAAAATATAGGGTCATTTTAAAATGGACAATTTTTTGATTTTCCCCCGTGTCTCTTAAGCGAGCGAAAATTTTTATATTTTGATTTTGCTGCCTATGTGACTTAAGCACTGACAATAACGAAGATACCCTATAAATACTAAAAAATACTAAAAAGATGCATATATAATTTTATTTTTAGTTTTCCTCTTATTTAGGTAATATACCGGGTGACACAGCGGACATGTAACAGCTCATAACTTTTTTATTTATTAGAACTAATTTTTGAAATTTGGGTGATGCACCAGTTATAAGGACACGATTTTAATGACTAAATAAATTTTTTTCGCTTCCGGTTTAACCGGTATTAACCCTAATTTAAATTATAATATATATATATATATATATATATATATATATATATATATATATATATATATATATATATATATATATATATATATATATATATATATATAATATTAATTACCTGATCCGCTTAAAATTTTCTTTTTAACCATATGTCACACTTGTCATTTGATTTTTAAATGGCTGCCAAAATTGATTTTTTTCCCAAAATTTTAGTAGGCCATGACGTGACAATAACAAATGATTAGCATGTAAAAGACGTTGAGATGTGAAGAATAAGGTATAAGAATATTTATGATTTTGTTAATTTTTGTCTTCTTAATAAGAGTTAGAAATAGAGGTTAATTTTAAAATTTTTAGAAATATATTTTTAACGCTCAATATCTTAAAATCCAAAATAGGAAACTTTAATTTTTATTTAATTTAACTTTAGATTAAACATTTGCTATTTCATATAATTTATCAAAATTGGTATGCACAACTGACAAAAATGTTAAAATCATATTATGAAATCCATGAATCCCTGAAAAGACAATTTTTAGGTACAAATCAAGGAACTTTTATTAATAATTACACCTATAACACAAAGGTGAACTAAACAATTATCATAGAGAAATGTAGATATGTATAATATTGCGTTTTTAATAAAAAAGTCAGTTCTTTATACTAGTTCTAATAAATTATATAAAATAGTAAATGTTTAATCTAAAGTTACATTAAATAAAAATTGGAGTTTCCTATTTTGGATTTTGAATTATTAAGCGTTAAAAAAATACATTTCTAAAATTTTAAAATTAACCTCTATTCCTAACTCTTAGTAATTAGATAAGAATTTACAAAATTACAAATAATTTAACACCTTATTCTTCACATTTCAACATCTTTTACATGCTGATCATTTATTATTGTCACGTCATGGCCTACTAAAATTTTAGAAAAAAAATCGATTTTGGCAGCCATTTTAAAATCAAATGTTAAGTGTGACACATGGTTCAGAAGAGAATTTTAAGGCGGATCGGGTAGGCTAAAAATATATACAGGGTACTATTTAAAATTTTAAATTCAGAGTTACTTCCGGTTAAACCGGAAGTAAAAAAATGCTTTTATTTAGCCATTAAAAAATAAATTCTTATAAATAAAAAAGTTATGGGCTGTTACATGTCCGCCGTGTCACCCGGTATTTAAGGAACATCTTAAAGTGGCTTACTCATTATTATTAATGGGTATATTTAAGTAATCACTAATAGAATTTTTCGACAAGAAAGTAGAACTAGAGGAAAAAAATAGTAACGGGTCTACGCAGTAAAATAAACTATAAAACCAGAAGACGTGAAAACCATGTTACTGTTGGTTGCATCGCCTAGCAGAATGCGAATTGTCTAGTTATAATATTGCGTTAGTGTCATTATCCTTTTGGAATTAAATAGTTTCTACAGTCCGTTGCAACTTTTGTTAACCCCGATATTGTGCGTGAGTCTTGAATTTTAAAGATCTACAAGCCTAGATATTTAACCACACGACATTTCAGGAATTTCTTAAAACCAGTCACAAAAAGGCTTCTATAATTTATTAAACAGGTCTATTATCAAAGTCTGTAATTTCAATTTTAATGTTTTCACAAAAATTAAAGAATTGTTAACAAAAATTTTTAGTATGAACCTATTATTAGTAAATTTTTAAAATAATGTATATAGTCTGTCTCAAAGTATACCGTGTTAGCTCTTGCCTTCATTTATGGTATTAAAGGACAGAATATTAGGGACGGACTTTAATAATATAAAGATTTATAATTTATTGTTTATTTAGGTAAGTATAATCTTAAAATTACATTAAGAAATTAAATATATGCAAAGTTTTAAAAAATTTATAACTGCATTATCTATACATAATTACATTTTTAATCTATATATCTAAATTTAATTCTGTTTCACTATAAGAGTTATCATTAAGATTAATTACAATAGGATTTATGTTGTTTTGGATAGAGTAAGAGTCCTCAATTTTTATAATGTGCTGTAGTGAATTTTTTCAGCTCTCAACTGGTATGTTAGTAATTACATTTTTTATCAAATTTATAACACTGGGACTTAAAGTAGGTATAACATTTTCTGCTCTGACCTTTGATTTTACTTGGTTCCACAAATGCTCTATGGGGTTAAACATACAGTGATACGGAGAAAGCCGTAAGACAGTATGCCCAGCCTGTTCAGCCAAATTATCACATACATATTGTTTTTTAATTGCATATAAATTTAGGACTTCCAAAAGTTGCGTTTTTTTGTAACTGAATTCAAAATAAATACAATTTTCTAACAAATATACCTGGATTTCAGTTTTTGAACTTGATGAAGCTGGTGCTTTGTGTAGCAGACGGCTGTGGTACCTTGCGTTATCCATGACAATAACACTGTTGTTTGGAATATTTTTTAAAAGATAATTTTGAAACCGGTTTTCAAAAAGTTCTGCACTTGTATCCTTATGATAATCCAAGCTAGAATCCTTAATATTCTTTGCAGACAACAGCAAGCAGTTTGGGACAAATCCGTCTTCTGAACCAGCGTGTATTATGGTAATGCGTTTTCCTTTATTTGAAGGTGCTTTCGTCTAACAGTTTTGACTGGAATCAACCTATCCTTTGGATACTGTGTCGTGTGTATCGAACCATGTTTCATCAAGGTAAATTATGGATCTGCTTTTAACCTATATCTTTGAATTTCTTGAAGGTAACTAAATCTCCAAGTGCGTAATCTGTGCGATTCCATTACTACTTGTCTTTTGTCTATTTTTTTCTTTTGTTCAATTCTTCACTAATAATAATATCCCTTATCGATGATATTAAAGTTTTTGTAAGTAGACAGGTTTCTTTTAAAGCTTCTTGTTTAATTAGACCTCTACTGATTAAAGTTTCATACACATTTTTTACAACCTGTTTTGCATCTAATGACAAATGATTTCGACGCGACATAGTTATATTCTCGTAAAACAACTTTTTCGAAACGCACAGTAAAAACGGTTATTCAACACTGCCAGTAAAATATTAGCCAAAATATTTATATGCCTAATGGTAAATACTCAAGAAATACCTGGCCCACCCCTGCCCTTATGAACAAATGGGTTTACCCAATAACAATAGGTAACAAAATCGTTAAAGGTTTATTGGGTTATGGTCCGTTAAAAGCCATAACGATATATTTTGAGACAGACTATACCTATTCCTTGTAAGTTTAGCTATTTAAATGTTAAATAGTCAACGTAATTTATATCCTCTGGTATTTTTTTTGCTTAATCTAAAATTTAAATAAAAATTGCAAATAAGTCGGTGGCGTTATTTTTTTTTTTTAATTATTTTCCATAAGGTGTCCCTTGAGATGCCACAGGACTTACTAATTTTAATTTAATTGGACCTATATTAAGTCCTTCCTCTTCTTCTTCTTAAGGTGCCATACTTTATGCAGAGTGTAGGCGCCCTTTCGCACATATTTGTGTTGCGTACCAGCTTACACAGATATGCGGGTCCACCGACTTAACGTGCCTTCCGAAGCACATGTAAGAGGGGTTTACTAGGCAGAAATACTACACAGTGGTTTGCCATTGCGTTCTTTGAGGTGACGAGCTATGAAAAAGTCCCGGTTGTTTTCGGCTGAGAGGCTTACTTACTTACAAATAGCTATATTTATGATTAACTTATGTTAAAAAAAATTTATAGCTATATATTTACATATATACATAGGATATATATATATATATATATATATATATATATATATTATATATATATATATATATATATATATATATATATATATATATATATATATATATATATATATATATATATATATATATATATATATATATATATATATATATATATATATATATATATATATATATATATATATATATATATATATATATATATTATAAAAGGAACATTTATAAATGTATTTATTTGTTCTTGGTGGAGTTGACAGTTAAACAGGATATGATTGACGTCGCCATATTCACCGCAAGGGCATAAGGGGTTATCCTTAACTTTATAAATTATCTACTTTCTAATAACTTTTCGCTGCCAATATGGCTCCCAGAAATTTTAAAAAGCAATAATCCGACAGTGATTGTTACTCTTGGGAATACTGTCAAGAAATAGGCCACAATATATAGGTTTATTCATAATTAATTAGTAGTATAGCCTAAATCTTTCCTTTATGTTTTTTTCCTTCTTTAGTGGTCCTATTGTGTGTCATAAGTATAAAAGTCATTGACGGATCCCAGAATGTGAAGTTGTGTCGCTTGTCCAAATGTGTTTAGGATTTTACATATTAGAGTAAACTATTTAGATCCGTTCAAAACATTCATAGTATGTAAGGCCAAATAGCCCAGATTAAAAAAAAAAAGGAACATTTCTGCCTTGTTCAGGCTTTAAAAATTGAAACAACGGCCAGAGATCTGGGCGCGGGGAGTTTTTCGCCCTGGTAGCAAAGATGTACAGGCTCTACAGATTCAGAACCCACCGATCAGTGATCTTTCGAGTTCTCTTAGATTGCTTATTACCGAAGTTTGAAAGAATGAAATCTTAATAAAACTATGATGTTATTTTTATTTTAATTTTCTTGTAGGAAAAAAATAGAAAAAACCTGCTTGCTTTGTATCAGGTACCTTTCTGAAGGCGCATTCACCAAGCTAATGCTGGTATTGTCCTACATACGTTTTTATTACACAATCATTCTAACATTTACATTAATAATCATTATTTATATAAACCATTCGTCTACTATCACTCTTGCCATTCATTCAGTTGTTTATGCTTTTATAAAAAATTCCTGCTGAGAGGCTGGTACGCTGCCACTACACCAGCTCGCACACTTTATTAAGTCCTTAATAATAGAAATTACACTAACAAAATTTAGGAGAATTGGCTACGGGGTATTTAGGATAATTAGTTTAAAAAACTAGCACCCTGTACCTTAGAAACACTATGCATTTTCGGACGCATATTTATAGAAAGTTTTTTTTTTAATTTTTCAATAAGAAATCACCCTTTAAAATTATTACCAAGATTTATTTTTCGAAGACACTTAGTCATAGAAAACTCCTATTTAAAATATGAAAAAAACTCAAATTTATAATTGGGTAAATAGTCGAGGAAATGAAGCACTTAAGAGAGAATTTTCCTGACAAAATCGCAAAGAACAGCCCGAAAATCATTGTAGGTGCTTTTTTTGGGCGCTTAATCCAAATTTCACTTCGAAAACGACCCCCTGAGTATCTGGTGGTCCGTCATTTTAAAGTAGTTAATTTTTATTATAAAATTTATTTATTTGTCAAAATCAAATTTTATTTTAAAAGTTATCCTTGTATTTTCCATATATTTTTTTAATTTCTTATTAATGACGGTGCACCAGGTGTTCGGGGGTCGTTTCCGCCATGAAATTCGGATTCAGCGCCCCCAAAAACCCCCATAACGATTTTTGGTTCGTCTTTTTCGATTATCTGAGGAAAACCTTCGGAGATGAGGTCCGCGTCCAGGTTCCGGTCCCCCAGGTGATCAGGGGATCGTTTTCGACGTGAAATTCGAATTCAGCGCCCAAAAAAACCCATAACGATTTTCGGTTCGTTTTTTTCGATTGTGCGAGGAAAACCCTCGGAGATAAGGTCCGCGTCCAGGTTCCGGTGCACTAGGTGTCCGGGGAGTATTCGCCGATGCCATATTTGAATTCAGCGACCCAAAAAACCCCCGGGCGCCTCGTTTCTCTCTTTCCCCGCGTGAATTTTGGGAGAGTCCCATAGGGATGCCGTTCATCGGCATTCCTGAGCTCCAGGTCGACTGCAGGTCAATTTAAACATCAAATTCGTGATCAGCGACCTGGAATACTTCCAAGAACCCAATTTGGACCAGTTCTGACTCATATTTACAAAATTATTAAATCGTCCACAAGCCGTTTAAAAAAAATGCATTTCTTTTATGCATTTTTGGCTGCAGCTATGCAATTTGCGGTTTGTATAAGTCACAAAGTAGGTACATTTTTTACAAAAAAATTTTGGGAGCGAATGCAAAAAACCGCATTTCGATCCGTCTTAGTGCAAAAAATTCGGAGGGTGAGTGCTTCAGTGTCTCGACTAAAAGGAAGAAGAGAAAATGCAATTTACTGAAAAGAACGATAACTATACGAATTTGTCATCAACCGTTACCTCAGTAACGACTTTATTTTATATTCGTGATTACTTTGTCAACAAATTTTGTCATATTTATTCACAGTTTAAGCGGGATATTTGCCAGGTTTTGAATGGTAGTTTGAAAATTTATTGGAACCTGTAATTACAAAATTTAGGAAACAGGTTGAGTTAAAATTCTAAAATAAAGTATTCGAATTCGGGCAAAAAATATTCGGCTTAAAATCTAAGCACGAATCATTTATGATAATTTTTACCATAAATTTCATTAGAATTCTTGTATGTGTAAAACTGCTTTTATGTAAAATAGCTTGTATATATTAAGGCTTTTCAGTAGGGTCTGCCACTGATAATCGGTTCCGAAAAACACTTATTCTTAAGAACTATCTCGTTAGCTTTTGGCCCAAAATTAAATTCCAATTTCGAACATAGAACAAACAAAACGCGATTTCGTCAGCGCGTTGGTTTGAAACTCGCAGCTCGCGCTCGCGGGCCTGGGCCGCCATTCGGCGCTAATAAATCATGGGTTACCACATTGTAGCCCAGTAAATCATGCGGGGCGGCAGGCGAGGGGCGGGGGGCCCAGCGTGAAATGAAACCCATTCATCTCTGTCAAGTGCGCTCTCTCTCTTTTACTCCCCAAACGAATTTCAGTGTTTTCGGTGGTGATATACGAGCTCAATTGTACGAGGTTTGATACAATTTAAAGATACTTTTTTAATGTTTATATGTCTTGGATTTAATATTCCTTGTATTTTACTTTTGTTGCTATTTTAGGATTACAGATGTAATTGGATATACCAAGCTTCATCCTTTCTCTTTACATTTTTATTTGAGAATAACAAGCAAACAAAAAATTGAATGCATTGGTTCAAAAAGTTAGTAACTCTGGTTACACACCTGACCCTTGGTAAGACTCTTTCTTTATTTGTATATGCTTATGTTATTCTTAAACAAAAAAAATTAAGTTTATGCCAAATCATTTTCAGAATTTAAATTATCCAATCAAAACATTTTTTGCCAAGTTGCAAATCATTAAAGTCACTTAACGTGGAGTGTACTTAGATGGGTTGCTGCTGAAGCACATTGTGTGTCTGATGATGCCGTGGAAAACAATAAATGCTTAATTCTGTACTTAAACCAGAAAGGAAAAAAATAAATTAAATATTTAAATATCCATAAATCACTTATGCAAGAGAAGATAATTTTCTTGAGTTCCTAATAAAATTTAAGTATTTTTTAATTTATTTAGTCTGGGTGAGCCACTTCATTTTCTAACTGAGCTGCCTTTCTTATTTTATTTCTCAATGCATGGGATTTACAAAGTAGGCTTTTTTCTCTTTACTATATTGTATGACAGTATGATCAGCAGTAGGTATTAATTTTTTTATTTATTTTCTTTTATTTGGTGGTTTCTTGGTCCCATCTACGAAGGTAATAGTAAGCTAATGTTTTATTACTTTTTAATATTGAGGACTCTATCTAATACCTCAGCATTGTTTAAGAAGGCTACCTGTATTTAAAATTGGCATCAATAAATTTTAGCCAAAATTCACTGACGTCACTTCAAAAGGCGAAAATTCAATACTTAAACGTCACTTCTTTCAAGAAATGGAACGCCGCACAAGAGCTCAAAATCAAATTTTAAATTCGGTATTAAAATGGTAAAAAGGAATTACGTAAAAGTAAAAAATTTACTAGGTACATTTTTTCTTTTTTTCAGTTAGAAAATTAGTTATGTTATTTTTACAAAGCAAAAAGAAACCTGTACAAAGTCTCAGTTTATTTTTTAAAAATTGTCAATACGTGTATTTTGAAAATGATGGTGGTTTTGCACATTTGCTTAGGTAAAGTTTTTTTTGTACCAATTTTACTTTAAAAAATTACTTACAATGTGTTTATGGATGACGTTACTTTCAAAAATTTCACTTTTTGTAATTAATTAGTATAATATTAAATAACGACATTTTGTAATATCTGACTACATATTAAAAAACTTTCAAGTCAGTTGGTAGTAAATAAGAAATTTATCAATTTCAGATTTAACGAATTTGGCTTAAATCGATTGATTTTGATGTCAAGGTTCTGTCATAAAATATTGTAAATCTATTTTCCGGACACCCAAAATAAATTGTAGAAAGTATACTGTAGTATTATACGTTATTTGTTTCACACGTATAATTATAACATATTTGCCACTACTCGGCTTTCTGCAAAATAAACTTTTTTTAATACAATATTTACTTTTCTAATATTTTAAAACATAAAAATATAATTTAAAAATATTAAATCGACCTAAAAAAAAATTAAGTCAAAATTATGATATATTATTTTTTATATATACAATAAATTACCCAACAAAAACGAAATCAAAAATAGGTACAAAACAAATTAGGGTAATTATTGCATATACGGTTTTCTTCTATTTTTGGATTATATGGTAAAATTTTTATATAGTCATATTCCAGTGTCCTTAGGGATTGCAAATATACTACCGGAGAAGAGAAATTATGTGTTTTAATATTTTTTATTTTAATTTGAAAATTTAAAATTACCATTGTTTTTCTCCATATAATGCGAAAACCCCCCATTATGACAAGGAATCGTCAGCGTGCAGTGTTCCCAAAATCAGGGTCTTTTCGAATACGTTCCCGCATTTCACGTCGAAATATAATTGGGAAAATAAAGCCGTTTTTAACTAACCAAATTAACCATGACCAACTGTTTAGACAAATTCAAGAGCCCCTAGTCGGTCATGGTTAGTTTGGTAAGCAAAGCAGCTTTTTTATTTATCCCAATATATTTTAGACAGAACCAGAATATCAAAATTTGATGGCCGAAAATTATTAAGTCCGGCAACACTGTTGATACTTATTTTGAATTTGACAATGTAGAAAGAATGTGTTATCAGATATTAGATTTATTTCTAACCTATATTTTTTAAATTTAAATTAAAAAATTGTTTTTCCCGATTTTCTGCGTATTTTGTCAATAGATTTCGTTTCTGTGTGTTATGTTTAACTAAATAATTCAATTTATACGTTTTTCCCCGCCCAGCACTCAAATTCACCAAGATCCAGTAAGTTTATTTGCTGAAAAACAAAAAAATTAAACACAATTTCTCTTCTCCGGTAGTATATTTGCTATCCCAAAGGATACTTAAATGTAATTTTATTAAAAAAAATTAATAAAATCCAAAAATAGCAGAAAACCGTATATGCAATTGTTACCCTATCTTTTAATTTTGATTAAGTTTTATATTCGATAACTTTGCTGCTATTGACCTCCCTCCCTAATTTGTTTCACAACAACTTTTGATTTCTTTTTTGTAAGTTAATTTAGTTTTATATAAAAAATAATATTTCATAATTATAAGTTATTTTTTGTTTTTGAAGTCGATATAGTTTTTTTAAAATTACCTTTTATTTTGTAACTTTTAGTTTTAAGTAACACTGAAATAGTTTTCGCAGTAAAGTCTTTATAATCCTCACCATTTTTCCTTTTTATGTTGTAGGCCCAGTCAGTAAGAATATTTGCCAGTATCGGTATTGAAGTGTGTTCGTTTAAACTATAATTCTTTTCTTTAATAAAATCCAGAAACTGTCTCCATATATACTGATGGTTCATTAATGTAGTTTTAGGTTTACTTTCAATTACTTTTTCATAAATTAAACTCAAAGAATCGTTTCCAAAACGCGACATTTCGACGACTTTTAAAATTCGATATAATATGCCAAAATGACAAATGTGCAATTATAACAATCGTTACTATAGATACGGACCTATAGGAAAATTTTCGATACCTAGCGGGACTTTTCGGATCCTACCGGGCAATTTTCGGAAGTAATTATTCGAAAATGTCCCGCTTCATATGGGATTTCTAATATATGAGGGAAATATTCCTGTACAACATGAAAGCTTGAAAGACCTATTTTTGTTCATTTTTTTAACAACCTTTGAGACGTCTTATTAAATAGCTTCATAAAGCCTGTGTGACAGGGTCACATTTTTGATAACATTTCCGCGCGCAGAAATGTTAGCAGTTTTGAGCTTAAAAATAACGCGAGTTATACTAAATTGCTTTCCATAAAATATATTACACAGGCAGGCAGTAATTTCTAAGGGACTTGTATTTTTCACTAAATTTTTTTGTTATAAACATTTAGAGTTTTTCCGACCATTTTGATTGTCTTACAAGCACTAGGTCTTTCTTTGACATAACACCCGTAGCTCGTATCAATAAGCCAGGCGGCTACACTTACACGTCCATATCATAAAAACTAGTAAACCGATTTTAATAAAATCTTAGATACTCTTTTAATGTAAATGTAAGCCAATAAAAATTAATGATTACAATCCGATTAACAGCTTCAGAAAAGTGCGTGAACAAACATATAAATATACAAACATACATAAACCTATAAAATTCTGTATATTTCTTTGGAAGACCCAAGAGGTTATCATATGTGAATCTTTTGAAGTTCCTATAAAATTGTATACGCACGTGTCCATTTGATAATCTTTTTTTTAGGTCGGTTCAAAATCAAAGTAATGCAATATTTAACAAGAGGTACCTCAACAAATGTCCCACGTTTTTACCCACGACAAGAAAATTCGTCACACAAGAACATAACTTATGGCCGACTACTTACGTGATAAAGGCCTTTACCATAAATCCATATCGCGAATGTGTCAATAGCAATAGGAGCTATAAATACGGTGGCAAAAAGCAGACCGACACTCAAGGACGGAAGGGTAGGCAGTCCCTTTTAAAGAAAAAAAATGTATGCGGTTGATGGGAAATTCAATATGTGCGATACAAAGGGTTTGAAGAAACGCACCCCAATTTATTCTTTTTATCTTATACATATTTACAAGGGGCATATCTTGGCTGAAAGAAAAAATAGGGATTAAATGAAGTTGCTGCATTTAAATGAGTATATTATTAACCGTAATACTTTGATAGGAAAATATTTAATCCAAGCAACGCTTTTTTGATTTTTTTGAATATTAATATTTATCTAAAAAAAACATTTATTAAAGTACTTTTTAAAATATCACTAAAACTGGGATATATTTAAAAAACTAATATAAGATTAAGTAGGTAAAAAGTCCTACATGAAGAAAATTATTTAGTATTATTTAATAATTTATATTTTCCTTCCAGTAAAGTACTTATTTAACCAAATACCAAATCATTATTTTCATAAGTTATCTATTGTTCTGCCAAGTATAGTCTGTCTCAAAGTATACCGTGTTAGCTCTTGCCTTCATTTATGGATTATACCTGCCGACAGCAATAAAACTGCGGATCGGTAGGTATTAATGGACAGAACATTAGGAAGGGACTTTAATAATATAAAGATTAATTATTGTTTATTTAGGTAAGTATAATCTTAAAATTATATTAAGAAATTAAATATAAGCAAAGTTTTAATAAATATATAAGCATTATCTATACATAATTACATTTTTAATCTAAATATCTAAATCTAATTCTGTTTCACTATCAGAGGCATCATTGAGATTAATTACAATAGGATTTATGTTGTTTTGGATAGAAACGTAAGAGTCCTCAATTTTTATAATGTGCTGTAGTAAATTTTTCCAGCTCTCAACTGGTATGTTAGTAATTACATTTTTTATCAAATTTATGACACTGGGACTTAAAGTGGGTGTAACATTTTGTGCTCTGATCTTTGATTTTACTTGGTTTCACAAATGCTCTATGGGGTTAAACATACAGTGATATGGAGAAAGCCGTAAGACAGTATGCCCAGTTGCCCCGCCTGTTCAGCCAAATTATCACATACATATTGTTTTTTAATTGCATATGAATTTAGGACTTCCAAAAGATGCGTTTTTTGTAACTGAATTCAAAATAAATATAATTTTCTAACAAATATTCCTGGATTTCAGTTTTTGAACTTGATGAAGCTGGTGCTTTGTGTAGCAGACGGCTGTGGTAGCTTGCGTTATCCATGACAATAACACTGTTGTTTGGAATTTTGTTTTTTTTTTTAATAATTTTGAAACCAGTTTTCAAAAAGTTCTGCACTTGTATCCTCATGATAATCCAAGCTAAAATCCTTAATATTCTTTGCAGACAACAGCAAGCAGTTTGGGACAAATCCGTCTTCTGAACCAGCGTGTATTATGGTAATGCGTTTTCCTTTATTTGAAGGTGCTTTTGTCTAACAGTTTGGAATCAACCCATCCTTTGGATACTGTGTCGTGTGTATCGAACCATGTTTTATCAAGGTAAATTATGGATCTGTTTTTTAACCTATATCTTTTAATTTCTTAAAGGTAATTAAATCTCCAAGTGCGTAATCTGTGCGATTCCATTACTACTTGTCTTTTGTCTATTTTGCGGTATTTAAATCCTATTTTACAAACAACTCTATGGAGGGTGGCACGGCTAATATTTATATTGGTTTCGTCTTCGTCTAGCTTCTTTTTCAGTTTATCCAAGGTAGGAATAACTCCGCTTTCATAACGACAATATATTTTCCTTCTTATTAGGTCCTGATTACTATTGTCTATACGGTCAGAGTGAAAGTCACCACGTTTTTTTCTTTTGTTCAATTCTTCACTAATAATAATATCCCTTATCGATGATATTGGAGTTTTTGTAAGTAGACAGGTTATTTTTAAAGCTTCTTGTTTAATTAGACCTCTACTAATTAAAGTTTCATACACATTTTTCACAACCTGTTTTGCATCTAATGACAAATGATTTCGACGCGACATAGTTATATTCTCGTAAAACAACTTTTTCGAAACGCACAGTAAAAACGGTTATTTAACACTGCCACTAAAATATTAGCCAAAATATTTATATGCCTAATGGTTAATACTCAAGAAATACCTGGCCCACCCTGCCCTTATGAACAAATGGGTTTACCCAATAACAATAGGTAATAAAATCGTTAAAGTTTTATTGGGGTATGGTCCGTAAAGCCATAACGATATACTTTGAGACAGACTATACGTTATTTTATTATTACAAATATATTATAGTGTTGCACTGTTTTAGTAATATACTTAAAAATATTGTTAGAAATTATAGCCAAGACAGGCTCATAAATTGTAAGACTGGCGATGATTAAATAAATGATGGAGTGTATAAAACTTATTCCTTTCACTCATATTTGCACCACAATTGTTACAGTCATGAAAAAAAATATTTTTTAATCATAAAGATATACGCAGTAAAAACTTACTGTTAGCCATCTTATTTACTTAATAAACTGAGCTAAAAAAATAACTGGTTAAAAACCTGCCAATAATATTGCGCTAAACCTTTCTGGACATTTATGCATTAAATGGTCATAAACGACCTGTTGCCATTAAAGGCTCAGCTAGGTTGTAATACTTATGGGTCTTGGACTTTTTTTATGACCCTTTTGAAGTAATTTTTTAATTTTATAACGTAAATAGAGTTATATTCCACTCTTTATACGATTTTTGCATTCCTAAAAACTTCGTAATTTTATTATTGTAATACGGTAAGTTTTTCTTGACGTGTAAAACGTTCAATTATATAGTATTTTTTAATGTTCTGTTTACCCTTTTGTTCTTAAATATATCGTATGTATACTTAGTTCCTATATGTATTTTATAACCAGCACACAAAAAATGTTATAGGCCTGAACGAAAGATCTATACAGATTTTAAAAATTCTTTTATATTATAAAAAAATGTGGTACTCGTAACTGCTGTGAGACACCACATCGGCGTCTGACGTTGCAGAAAAACATCTAAGCGAAAAGAAAGATGAATTGCTACAAAGAACAAGATGACACCGGACTGGAGACTGTTGGCAGACGACTAAAAAGGGAATATTTTTCTCGTTTGCTCAACGTATAAAATAGTGCGTTCAATTCTTACCACTTTTGCAAAGCTTTTATTTAAACTAAATATAAAATTAATTAAGCATTTAAATATATGCTTTATTTTTAATATTATTATTCCTAAAGCTAGCTTTGACCCTGCGTCATGAATAAGGCCATCCGTATCGAAGACCACTACTTGCGTCCGCTCGGTCAGTGATCTTTGGCCAAATTAATTTGCCTCAGTAAACGAAGGTACCCAAGGACAACAAATTTCTGGACTGTCATTACCAGTTGTTTGAGTAATTGTTGACATGCGGAAAATACACCTTTGCTTCCTCAACACATTATCCTTCATGCCTCCCTAAACGCCGATAATCAGGACGACCAATCGCACGTTATACTCCGGATCAAGCCTCCGAAGTTCGCCAAGAAGATCGTAATATTTGGCTCGGTTCCTTTATAGGTCTGTTTGTTATCCAGAAATAGAGTACTCTATTTTACACTTTTTTGTCAATAAACCGTTTGTTATCGTCAGTGTAATTCAGGACTAGGTGTTTGGTATGAATTCTGGTGTAAATTAGTTTTTACTTAATTACGCTAACTCTCGAAGTAGTGAAGTTAGATGCATGTTTAATACATGACCTAAAGTTGTTTGCTTATAATCATAAGCATAAAGCCATTTTTAATTTCTGAAATAAGTCCAAAACGCGTTTTTTATAAAAATTAAATCGGAACTTATTTACACAGTTCCACTTTTTAGTCCTACGCTCACATACTCTGTCCTACTCTAAACTTGATAACAAACAGACCTCATATCAATTTAGTTTTTGCTGGGGCGGAAAACTCAATCATATACATAGAGTTATTCGTTTTATCAAGGAGAACGATATCAGGTTTATTGGCGCGAATTTGATGCATATTTGGAAACGCATAATTCCAATATATGCGACAGTTGTCATTTTCCACTACTGCCTCGGTATCGCCGGGAGCAAATGGCAGAATTGCTGCTTCATCGATGTCGTCGTAATGTCTGAGGTGATAGTAAAATACCCGAAGTGCATCATTATGTCGGTGGGTGTTACCACTGACAGCATGCACTGGATAAGTTGACAATAAGTGCATAAGGCTTTCGGGTTGCTGTCGACAGGCTCGACAAGCAGATCAGGGATGTTGGAAAACTGACTTTGGTATACCAATGTTGTATATCACTCCATCTTGGCATGCTAGTAGGAAACCCTCGGTCTCAGCTTGAGCTCGGCAGATCTTAAAAACCCAAACGTAAAGTTTCGAGATAGCTCAAGTCTTTCTATGTTTCGGTAAAATACTCCGTGCAGCGGCTTATTAATATGATCTTCAAAGAGCTTCTGCTGTTCTGCTCTTTTGACTAAAATTGTTACAGTTTATACTTAAGTCTTATAAGTCATCGTTTGGATCTATTGCAAATTGAGGACCAAATTTGCATTAATGGATTCGTACTAGTGGCAAATTGACAAGCGAGACTTAAAACCAGTCGATCACGCATACACAAAGAAATAAGCTTTCTTGTTAGGCTAGGATAAATAATAGACCAAGGACTCCTCTTTAGATGAAATCAAAAGTGCAAGTATTTAGTTTAAAAAAGAACAATAATTTTCGTCACAAAAAAGAGTTTTTCATATTAGGTTATGTGACCACAAATGTAATGCATCTATTGAATTTAAATTTTTTCTTAAAAATTTTGCAATACCAGTAACTGATAATATTTTGCTTTTCATAAAGGTAACTGTGAAAATAGTAAATTTACTTAAGACCTTATCAAAGATCCTATTAAAGGGCTATTGGCATAAACATGTAGTTGTTCTGAGTTAGAAAAGTAATATAAGTGTAAAGAGTACCATCGTCACCGAAGTTATTAATATTAAAATTTGGCGATAAGCAACAATAGTGTAAAAAATAGATAGGATAGTTGCCACTCTTAAACTATAAGTGGTCATAGAACTAATTTTATGGCAGCTGAAAAAGGGGCCAGATGTACAGGACGGAATTAAAAACTTGTAAACCTAATTTTTTCCCCGGGAAGGGCTTTTTCGTACCTGGATCACCTGGAAATATACCTTACTTGACAAATTATTATCTGTCACATTTTCAAAATTATATTATTTTACTTTTTTAATTTTGGAAAATGAATGAACTAGAGAAGAGAGAGTAATTATTTCTATCGAAGAAGGTGTTTCTCTGGGAAGAATAGCTCAGCAAGTTGGGAAACCAGAAGCACTATTCAAGCCTCTAGAACTAAATGGGAAAAAAAGGGTCATTGGAGAGAAGGGCTAAGTGGTAGAAGAAAAATTTCAAACGAAAATCAAGATATTGATCTGATAGATTTTTGCGAAACAATCCATTTCAGACACCCGTAGAACACACAACCAAACTAATTTTCCTGGGACAGTAAGAACGGCAAGAAATCGTATTAGGAAAAAATTGGAATTGAGAAGCAGTGTAGCTGCTTAAAAAACCATTTTTGACCGATTGAATAAAGAGCAAAGAATGGGGTTTGCACTGGAATTTTTTACCGAAGGTTTTTATTTTTGGAAAGGGTATTTCCCTTTTAAAGTTTTTTCAATCTTATTAAAAAGGGCAGATTGAGTTATAGGCGGCAAAATACACGGTACGAAAAAAGATATCCCCAACATGTTAAAAAGTGGAAGATTTTCTGTTAATGTATGGGGGTATATGTCTTTTAAGGGCTAGGCATATGCACCGTATTCGAAAATATTTACAGTCGTTTTTATATACACATACTCCAAAATATTTGTTGCCATCGGTAAACAATATATTTGAAACAAGAAAATTTTATATACAGCATGACAACTGCCTGTCCATACAGCAAGGAGAGTTTCTGACTACACAAAATAACATTTCATTGTTACCTTGGCCCTCAAGAAGCCCTGATATCAACAACTGAAAACGTTTGGGATATATCGTAAAGGAAATTAAAAGAACAAGGATTTACCAAACAGTAGATTTGTGGAAAAAAATTGAAGAAACCTGGAATACAATTTTCCCACATGCACAAATGCTGATTGCATCAATGCCCACACTTTTAAAACTTATTAGTGAAAATGGTGCCGCTTTAAAAAAGCCAGTTTTTTTTTCTTTAATATTTAAATAAAATAAACTATATATTTATTTTGAGTCATGTATTTTATTGAATATTAATTAAGTGAGAGGGGTAAAAGCAAGTTTACTAAATATTCAAAATTGACATAAAATGTTAACCTATGTAGGGAAATTTTATTTCGTCACTGTACACGATTGGGAAAACGGGATTGTATGTGTGTGGCAAAGTAATGTGGACCTAGGAAAAAAATATTAGGCGCTTGCACACATACCCCTTTTGATCCCTTTTGGGGGGGTAACCTACAACTAGTTTTTTTTAAAGGACTTTCATATATTGAGAAACTGGTCAAACGTAGCAACTATAGATGCGGGGATTCGGTGATCAAACATATCGGTTGCTGCAATTGATGCGAAACAGGGTGAACCCAGATAACAAAGTGGTTTCTAGTCGATTTGGTAAGTGACAGTGTGCAAAGCGCCCAAATATGTCAAGAGACATATTCTGAGATTTTTAAAGGGACCTTTACGTACTTTTTTCCAGTTATTTTAATAAATTCTGCTAAGAATAATTTGCGCCAGGTTTAAATATTTTTAAAAAAAAATTTAAAATTAAATTTTAATTTTAAATTTTAAAAAAATACTGGGAGTTTAAAAGACGAAAACTTACACAAATAAATCTAAGAACCGGGGCATAAAGTTAAGATTTAGTTAAAAGTTACAAAAAAATACAAGGGGGTGGGGTAGCTCTTTTAATGCCTATTAATTAGCTAATATTTTTAAATGGTTTTTGTCAATGTTTTCTTCAAGTAATGGCCCAAAAGTCATAATTAGGCATAGGGTATTTAATAAAAGAATAAACAAGAATCTGCTTACTTTCTTTCCATAAAAATTAAAGTATATCTTGGAATAATTTACTAATATAAACGTTTTTCTGTTTATAAAGTGTCATTGCCCCTATCTAATTTCTTAACTTGTTTTAAAAATGAAGAATTTTATAGAAGTTTTTAAAAATTTCACGACAGAACACGAAGGCTTGTATAAAGCGTAAGTATAGGTGCCGTTAATGCCGACATTTTTTAATATTTAATTTATTTTTCCCATGTGCCAAAATACGCTAACTACCTAATTTCCCGGAACTTTTTAGACAACGCCAAAGGCCTTGTACAAAATAACTACTTTTAAACCATTGCCCAGCTATCCAAATTCTCCTATATAATGAGCATATTTTATCTCCACATTAATTTTCTATATTGAACCCGTAAAAGGAAAAGAACAGTCAAAAAATTAAAATAATTTTAGATTTTAATATTCAGACCGTGCTTTTCTGGCTTGCTAAGCTAAAAAAAAATGTAATTCACAGGTTTCTAGAATTTTATTCATTTTAGTTCAAATTTGGCTGTTGGGAAAATCGCATTAAAGTCGTTAGTCTAACAATAATTTTAGCCCAAAAAAAGTCTTTTTATATATTGTTCTTGTTTTTTTTTTACTTTTTGGCACAGTTGTTTTTTCAGTTAAGGTTAAAATTATTTATACGTTTTTACTTTTAATCTTTGTGTTTGTTGTGTGTTGTGTTTCAATCTGATTTTAAAATTTTGCGACCATTTGCAGACAATTAGTTAATATTGAGTTCATATGAATTTTAAAAAATGACATAAAAATTGTGTTCATATAAATTTATTAAACAAATAAAAAAGTAAAAATAAATCCAATTCTAAAACTATTGTTTTGTAAAGACCATCCACTGGGCGAGACTCAATAAATAATATATTTTTTTTAATCCTAAATAAAGGTAAACCTAGTTTGGCTAAGAAACTTAGTAAGTTGGCAAATATTTTTGTTTTTGCTAGACCTATATGGTCAGCAAAAGTGGTACTAAAAAAAATCAGGAAAGTAAATGAACATATTTAAAAATAAACTACGCTCGATATATACATAAATAATAATAAAGTATTATGTTAAAAATGACAATGGTTTTGGCAGAAACATTGCAAAATATAGCGCTGATAACTAAAGGGACATGGATTCTTTACTTTTTGAATCATGGTTTAAAAAAGTTAACTTCCTCATTTAGAACCGCTAAATTCTAGGGTTTTTTACACACCATTTGTCAAAAATATGGAAAATTTCTTACTGATATATAAAAAAGCTGGCTTTTACAGTCTCTTTTCAAAAAACATCGGCATGCTTCCCTTAGAATGTAAATGAAAGAACAGCCTTTAAACATTAAAAAACATAACTACTACAAATAGCCACTTTTATAGCCCGGGAAATGAACCATTTTGCCTGACAGTTTGTTTAAAATGCATAAAATGACTTGAAATTTTGATAGTAGGTAGGAAATAGTCCAGGGATTAAAATTCTATGATCATGTCGAAGGGCGCCTTTACCTTGGTGGTGGCTTTGACCATCTCGGGGTTATTTTTTTTTATATATTTTGACTACCAGAATCGATAGAAAAATGATTTTACAAAATTGTAAAGCAAAATTGTTGTTTTTAAAAAACAAATATTTTTTTTTTGTAATTAAGGTGGGATCAATACAAACCAGGGGTTGTTAAATGTTAGCTGTTATTTATCAAACACAAAATTTTAGAGTTTTAAAGGCAAATATCGCAAAATCTACGTATTTTTCGGGGAAAACTAATAATAACTTTTTTGAAACATTTGCAAAGATCTTTTTTTTAAAGATATGTTTCATAAAAGTTGAGTGAGTTATGATAAAAATGAGGTTAGACCAAAATTTTTTAAGTGCAAAAATCTTCGAAAACAACCCCCTAATTACCACCCTAATTAAAATGGGTCGTAGCCCTTTTTCAATTCTCTTTATTTATGTATTATAAATACATTTTAAAATTTTAACCGATTTTAATTGCTTAGTTTAAAAAAAATAATAAAACTGCAAGTGAAAATCAAATTTCAGAATATTAATGAAAAATGACCTTTTCTTGAAAATAACTTGATAATTAATGGAGATACGTAAAAATCACTAAGGTATCAAATTGTGGCTTTTTAAATTACAAATACTCTGCTTTTTTTAAGTTAACTGTATGGCAAAAATTAGGTGAGATATATAAATATATATATATATATATATATATATATATATATATATATATATATATATATATATATATATATATATATATATATATATACGATTAAAACGCACGTGTATAGACCGAGTATTACCTTTTTTTTCATTTTTTATACTCACCTCTTCCTTTAAAAAGTAGGGTTTTAAACGGTTTTAATGTATAGGACTCAGCTCTTAAGAAAAACATATTGGTTTTTGCAGAATTTTTTATCACAAAGACGTAAAAAAACAATTAGTAGATAAGCTATGCGTCATTTTCCCATGTATTTCTTATGGGAGAATTTTCAGGTCCGATTTAGATTTTACTTCCGGTCTAGCACCAAGTGCCAAGCGGTCACCCATCTGCGGTCGCCCATCTAAGTAGTAACTACGCCCGATGTTGCTTGACTATAGACTTACATACTGACCAAGATTATGAAATATGAACTCATCAGGAGACCTCGAGTAATTTTGGAAATAAATAAAAAAGTCCTGAAGGATTCGGAGGATTCGAACCGTTGACCTAGCGACCGAAAATCAGGAACTCTACCACTGAGCTATAGGAGAATATTAGATATAAAGGTGAAATGAATGTATAGGATCCTGAGTATTACGCCAGCACATAAACATTAATAATATTGGTAAACAATGTATGGTTGTATAACGCCTAAGGAACTAATAAAAATAAAAAAAGTCATCACCTAGCAGGATTTGAACCGTCGTCCTAGTGCTTCAAAGTCTAGAGCTCTACCACTGAGCTATAGGGGAATATTAAATATTAAGGTGAAATGAATGTATAGGATCCTGAATACGCCAGCACAAGGAGTATCATAATTATGGGAAAATAGTATTAATAAGGTCGTTTAACTGTTATTAATAATATTGGTAAACAAAAGGCATGGTTGTATAACGCCTATGAACTAATAAAAATAAAAAAGTCCGCACCCAGCAGGATTCGAACCCATGATAGTAGTGAGAGATGGTATGTTTACCATCCTCCGTCCCCGGGGGAGCTTATTATCTTAATATCTCTGACGTAATTAAATATTTAGAATCTCGTGACGCGTTATTTAGGCGTGGCTTACTACTATCTGTCAAATGCTCAAATGTCACCTTGTCAATGTCAAATGTCACCTAACACCGTCATATGTCAAAAACCACGTGACTTGAAATTGGTCGTTACGTAGGATACTTGTGCTAAGACCTAATATTGATTTGCGCAAACTCAGAAATTTTAAGTTATGTCGTTCGGGCGCTATTGGCTAAAATCGTTTTTTAACCCTGATGATGAGTCTAAGACGCGTGGTTTAAATTTTTTAAAATTAGCGAAACGTTGTACCTATCGAATAAGAAAACCGCATGACGCCATCTTTGGCTACAAGGACGCTATAGCTGTTTAGTAATCGCCGAAATTCATCAATTAGTGATTAGGACGGTAACCTTATAGTAAATTGATCATTGTAGGTTTGTGCTTTATCAGACTTTACACGGGTCTAATATGTTTATTTTAAAGGTTCACAAGTTATACTAAAATACACCTGTCAGCTGGGTCAAATGTCGTCTGTCACCGTCATATTTCGCGAACCACGACTTAGAAATTTAGCTTACGTGGATGAGTTGTATCTAGGGTCTACGTAAGCGCTAAAAATGGCGCTCGTCACCTGTCAAATGCCGCCTGTCAACCGCGCCATATTTCGCGAACCACGCGGACGAACCTGCTTACGTGTATGAGACGTATCTTAGAAGTCTTACGCATGCACCAAAAATAATGGCAGTGATCAGTCGTCAAACGTCAAATGTCTAACCTAATACGTGGGGGCCCCTGCGCTTAAGCACCCGGCCCGGGGTAAAGACCTGAGGCTTAGGCGTGGGGTGAACAGCCCACAGTTAAATTCTTAAACTTCCATGTCAACGCCATACGTCAAAACCATGACTTAGAACCCGCTTACGTGTATGATGTATTTGTTGTCTGATGCATGTGTTAATATAATGGCGTCTATCACCAGTCAAATGTCACCTGTCACGGAACCCCGATGATGCGGATGATGGGTAAAATCGAAACGATGTTTAGATACATAGTAGAAGGTATTGATTTATCGCGAAAATTGTAAGTTATACTGCTCGGAAGTCATCGGCTAAACCTGAACCTCAATGATGATGATGGTTAAAATTGAAACGTTGTTTAACATCATCTGAGCTAAGGATTATATATTGTATATAAACATCTTTAACCATAAAGGCACAACAGCTGTTTAAAAATAAGTTGAGAGACATCAATTAGGGATTAGTACGGTGTCCCTGATAGTAAATTAATCATTGTGGTCTTGGCCTAAAGGAATAAAATCCTAACTAAACATCAATAATGCTACAGTCAAACTTGTCAAACTTAGGCATTAAGATCCTCTCGCGCTTAGGCTCTGGTGCTTAAGAGCAGAGCGCAGAACCTTATAATCTCATATAACTCATAATTTCAAATATTAAATAATAAAAACAGACTAGACTGATAGGAACAGGTTGTACAGACCGTTCAGAGCTGTCCAAAGTCTGTCCTAAGGGGGTCCGGTATGGGTGTGTGTATGTGTATATATATATATATATATATATATAGAGTATATATATATATATATATATATATATATATATATATATATATATATATATATATATATATATATATATATATATATATATATATAAACATATATATATATATATATATATATATATATATATATATATATATACATATATATATATATATATATATATATATATATATATATATATATATATATATATATATATATATATATATATATATATATATATATATATATATATATATATATATATATATATATATATATATATATATATAATAGCCCTAGCCAAATAACGGCACTGTATTTTCAAATAACGGCACTGTATTTTCAATAACGGCAATTGTATTTCAAATAACAGCCCTGTATTTTCAACAACAGCACTGATCGCTCAGAGCTTCAATAACGGCACCGTGAGTTTCAGAATCTATGTTTGTTTCCAAATAACAGCAACATTTTTCTAATAACGGCACTGTAATTAAATACCTAAAGTACTGTATTAAATAACGGTATCAATAACGGCACTGTTTTTCTAATAATTTGAAGACTGTATTTTTCAATAGCCCTATTTTTCAAACAGCCCTGGGTATTTTCAACAATATTCTGTATTCTCAGCCGGACAGCACTGCCTTTCCAAATACTCGTATTCAATAAATCGCATTATTGCGCAGCCAGCCCGTGATCTTGTATTTCAAACTATTTGCTGAGGAGACAGGAGCACGGGAGACATGATGTCAGTCGAGTGCTTTCTGACAAAGGTGTTGCGATTGGCTGAAGGCAAAGGATTATAATTTGTCTATGACAGATGCTTAAGATATAGTCGCAGTTTATCATCACTGCACTTTATGTCGTGGGACAAGCCAGCCTATGCATCAATGGTTTGTCTTCTTCTTCTTGCTGTATTATCTTGTTTCTTCCTCCTTTCTCGCGTCGCTAGCGACCCAGACTCGTCTGGAGAGAAAAGGAGAAGGAAGACAAGATAATAATTTTAAAGAGAGAGAAAAGAGACAAACCACGATGACGTCATAGAACAGATGTCCCATGTCCCGTGTCCCGCGACATAAAAGGTTGCCCCTCAAGGTCACGGACGTTGATAAGCCTCATTTACATATCTTAAGCGTATCTGATATGAATAAATTATAATCCTTTTGCCTTCAACCAATCACAACACAGCTGTCAGAAGCCTCGATGACGTCATGTCTCCCTGTCTCCTGTCTCCTCAATAAATAGTTTGAAATCTCAAGATCACGAGACAATTGCGCAATATTATAGATAAGGTTCTACTTGAAATACAGTGCGGGTATTTGGAAAAACAGTGCTGTTATTTGAAAATACAGGGCTGTTATTTGAAAATACAGGGCTGTTATTTGGAAAAACAGGGCTGTTATTTGAAAATACAGTGCCGTTATTAGAAAAACGGTGCCGTTATTTGAAAAACGGTACCGTTATTTGGAAATACAGTGCCGTTATTTGGAAATACAGTGCCGTTATTAGAAAAACGGTGCCGTTATTTGAAAAACGGTGGCAAATTGCTCCTTGCAATACAGTGCCGTTATTTGAAAACAGTGCCGTTATTTGAAATACAGGGCTAGTTATATATATATATATATATATATATATATATATATATATATATATATATATATATATATATATATATATATATATATATATATATATATATATATATATATATATATATATATATATATATATATATATATATATATATATATATATATATATATATACAATGTGCTTTTATTATACCGTACACATACCGACTTTAGACAGACACCGACAGCTCTGAACGGTCTGTACAACCTGTTCTATCAGTCTAGTCTGTTTTATTATTTAATATTTAAAAATTATGAGTTATATGGAGATTATATAGTTCTGCGCTCTGCTCTTAAGCACCAGGCCTAAGCGCGAGAGGATCTTAATGCCTAAGGTTTGACAAGTTTGACCTTGACATTATTGATGTTAACAGCCATTCTTTTAGTTAAGTTTCATTCCTTAGGCGCTAAGACCACAATGATTAATTTACTATAGGGACACCGTACTAATCCCCTAATTGATGTCTCTCAACTTATTTTAAACAGCTGTTGTGCCTTTATGGTTAAAGATGCTTATTATTGCCAATATATAATCCTTAGCTCAAGATGATGTAATAAACAACGTTTCAATTTTAACCATCATCATCATCGGGTTCCGGTTTAGCCGATGACTTCCAAATGGTATAATTTACAATTTTCGCGATAAATTAATACCTTCTGCTATGTGTATCCTAAACAACGTTTCGATTTTACCCATCATCCGCATCATCGGGGTTCCAAGTGACAGGTGACATTTGACTGGTGATAGACGCCATTGTTAACACATGCGTAAGACCTAAAATACATCTCATACACGTGTTATAAGGTTCTAAGTCACATGATTTTGACGTATGGCGTCGGACATGTAGTTTAGAATCAACTGTTAAGGCTCTTCACCCCACGCCTAAGCCTTCAGGTCTACACCCTAGGCCTGGTGCTTAAGCACAGGGGGCACCCACATGTTAGGTTAGACATTTGATGCTTGACATTTGATCACCGCCATTATTTTAGTGCATGCGTAAGACCCTAAGATACGTATCATACACGTAAGCAGGTTCTAAGTCACGTGGTTCGGTGAAATATGACGGTTGACAGGCGGCATTTGACAGGTGACAGGCGCCATTTTTTAGCGCTTACGTAAGACCCTAAGATACAACTCATCCACGTAAGCCAAATTTCCTAAGTCACGTGGTTCGCGAAATATGACAGGCGACAGACGATATTTGACAAGGCTGACAGGTGTCATTATTTAAGTACCTGTGTAAGACGCTAAAATAAACATATTAGACCCACGTGTAAGCCTGATGTTAAAGCATGAAGCCTACAATGATCAATTTACTATAGGTTACCGTCCTAATCGCTAATTGAGGAATTTCGGCGATTTTTAAACAGCTATAGCGTCTTTATGGCTAAAGATGGCGTCATGCGGTTTTCGCTATTCGATAGGTACAACGTTTCGCTAATTTTAAAAATTTAAACCACGCGTCTTAGACTCATCATCAGGGTTTAAAACGATTTAGCCGATAGCGCCCGAACGACATAACTTAAAATTTTCGAGTTTGCGCAAAATCAATACATTGTTTACCACTATTATTAATGACAGTTAAACGACCTTATTAATACTATTTTCCATAAATATGATACTCAATATTCTCCCATAGCTCAGCGGGTAGAGTTCCGATTTTCGGTGCTAGACCGGAAGTGTAACGAAATCGGACTCCGAAAAATTCCTCCCATAAGAAATACATGGGAAAATGACGAAATTCATTGCCGTATCCGCATAGCTTATCTTACTACAATTGTTGAGCATGCTAAAGCCATCTGATTCTTTTTTTTTTAAATATCCGCGGTTTTGTACTATTTTTGCATTGTAATATTGTAGGAGGTGGATTTTTAATAATAAATTAAATTAGTAATACCTTTGAGCAGTTACATTTTTAAATTACAACTCTGTGACAATGTGTTAATTTTTCTAGGGTGAACATTTTTTTAATAAGTCATATTAAGGGTGGATTTTCAAGGGTTAAAATATATTGTACCAATGTTTCAAAGAATTAAATACTTTATTTTTCAATTTATTTGAGCCCAATTTTACGAAACTTCAGCTTTAATATGAAAGTTTTGAAATTTTACTATGATTTGTTTTCACCCTTAAAAAATAAAGAGCTACCTTCAGCATAACGGAGATTTTGAAAAGAGAAGGTGTTGCTTAATCCCAAATTTTCATGCAAATCACTGTAATAATGTATTAATTTTTTAGGGCAAATATTTTTTAAATTATAATATTAGGGTTAATTTAAGGGCTAAAATATTTAAATAATGTTTCAAAGAAAACAAAATACTACTTTTTCAACTTATTTGAGTCAAATTTTACTTAACCTAAGCTTTACTGCACAAGTTTTATAGGTTTTATACAATAAAGGGTAGTTTTCTACCCCTTAAAATAAAGAGTTAGTCATCGGTATATTATAAATTCTTGAAGAGGAGGGTAAGTTAAGCTAAAACCCAAATTTTTATGCAAATCTTTGCATTTTGAAAAAATTGCCAGGATTTGCACTTTTCTTCAGCTTCGTTTTCTGGACTATTATGATCATATGGTTTCTTGTTTACCGCCGTAATAGTGTATTTTTAATGCTATTGATCATATGCGTTATTATATAAAGTATTACTTCCACAAAATAATACGAAACCAAACGGGAAAACGTGTTGACAAGGCCAAAAAAATAACTGTAGTTACATTTCTTGTTGTTGAAGAAAAACAGAACTTTTAAGAAGAAAGGGTTAGTATTAAGCATTTGTTAATTGCAGTGAATTAAGCTGATGCGTATGATGAAAGCCTCTTGCATATAACTTATTCAATTTTATAGTATTATTTTTGCTGTTCCTAAAAAAAAATTAGAACATACTTATTGGCCTGTTTTATTGATCATCATTAACTTAGGTTTTTTTTTATATATTTAGAAGAAAATTAAAAAATATTAAACATAATTCTTGAACGTAGTTTAAGGCGACTAAACCAAGAGGTGACGTGCAAGCGGAATAGAACTTATATTACATTTCACAGCTTTGCGAAGATTTATGACGTATATCGGAGATATGGTATTGTGCGTCCTCTGCCCATACGACAAATGAGTATTTATGTTGGCATACCGGAATCTGTAAATAAATATTGGTAAAATATGAATATTTAGTTTTATTATGTCTGAAACAGAGTGAGTTTTAAGGCTTCGTACCTTAAAAAAGAAGAAAATCAAAAATTTTGTAAGATTACTTTTAATTTGTTCGTCAGGCTCTCGCAAATTTTTTCAAACGACGTGATCAAGAACTTAAAATTGTCATTTTGACGGAAAAACTTACGGGAGAGTTCTTGTAAACACAATGCACCGGCAACATTAATTAAACACACTGAATAACATTACTCCAGAAATTTTGACTTTTTCAATGTTTATGGCATTGCACCATACCTAACATTTTTTTAAATCGATGATTCTTCATTGTTAAAAATTATTTTAAAAGCCAGGAAACTATTTTTGTTTGTTATCTGAAGTGACAGACAGATATGTCATTCCTTTAGATGCTCAATTGGATTGTTGGGGATAAAAGCATTTTAACAAAACGTATTATTGAATAATACAAAAAAAATAGAAAGAGATAAAATAACTTTGAATCCGTACAATACCGTTTTAAAATTTTTTTTATCAAACCGTTTTTTGAACCCCCCAAAGTAAACCCTTTTCCCCCGGTCCCAATGGGATCTTAAATTTATATCAAGGGGTCTAAAATTTTAAAAAGTATTTGCTTATATTTATTTTTTATTTGGATTTCCGATAAGCATTAAAAAAAAAGTCAGTAAAAATTCATAAAAAGATCTACTTTAGTATTGAAACCATTCATTTCACGTAATTAAAAAAAACATAAATTTTATTTGGGTTTTTTCCCAGTACCCCTTTTTTTTTAGTTGAATAAAAAAAAAATATTTCTAAAATGAATAAGAATTAACGAAAGGTCTGGTAAGGTTCCCAAAAGCATACTTTTACAGAGAAGCGGTTGTTCTAAATAATTTTTGCATCTTTTAATTGGAAACCAATAAATTTCTCAATATTAAAAATACAGACAAAAAAAAAAGCATAAGTCCTAGTAAATCTGGTTTTTTTGGGGTTTTTTAAACGAAACTGTGGGGTATTTGTCGGGAAATTTTTCCCGCAGGTGGATAAAACCCAAGGAGGTGCACTTTCCCCACGGCAAAGAATGGAAATATTTCTGCGGTATGTTAGTCATACTGGATTTCAAACAGGTATTGCTGAAGATTTCGGTTCCACCATTCGACAGTATGTAAAACGATAGATTATGTTTTTGACAGAATATTTAAAAAAACCCATCAGTGGGAAAAATTTCTGTCTAACCTGGAGGACATGGAAGAAGCAAAAAGAAAAGGGTCGAATTGGGTTTGTTATACCTACTGTCATCGGTGCACTAGACTGCACTCATGTCCAAATCAAAAAAACCCTTTAGATTTTGGTGACAAATATGTCAATGGAAAAGGATTTTCGAGTATAAATGTACAAGTTACTTGTGATGGAAATGAAGTGATTATAAGTGTAGTCAGTGGCCTGGAAGTGTTCACGATTCCAGAATTTGAAAACAAAGTACAATATATGAAATTATGGCTGAATTTCGAGGTAATTTTTGCCTTCTCGGAGATAGTGGATATGGAATTGCTCCATGGTTATTGTGTCCATTTAAAAACCTTCAAAACATAAGCGAAGAACTGTTTAATATTTCCCATTCCAGAGAAAGAGTCATAATTGAAAGAGTATTTGGGCAGCTGAAACAGAGATTTTCTATTTTGAGTCATAAAGTGAAAGTATCTTTGGCAAAAGTCCCAAAAATTATTGTTTGTTGTGCGGTTCTACATAACATTTCCCCAAAAAACTACGGGATGACCCTTTTCGATCGAAGAAAAAGAAATAAAACCCCCCCGAGGAAATTTCATGACTGCCCAAGATGATTTTAATTTTTGTATTTGTTTATTTATTTGTAATTTATTTAACAATGTTTGACAAACATTTAAAAAATCGTCTAAACCACACCAACACAACATACCCTAATATTTAGGTAGGTACTAACAAATTCTACACCATTTCTGAGCCGATCAGGTAATAAAAATAATAAGGAACTCTTCGTCGACCCCTTTTTACTATTTATTAATTTTTAATAAATTGGGTTTTCCTTGACACAAGAAGTAGCCGGGTTTCATCCTTTTTTTTAATCCGCTTCCAGGCGGCCTCTGGACGCCCCCCATTTAAAGTTATTGTAATTATGGACCAAGACCCACGAAAAAGGAGCTGCTGTCAAATGCAATGCTGTTGATATTAAAGCAGTAATTTTAATTATTTTTTTGAAAGATGATCCTTTAAAGTTCGGATGCTAAAATTTTCCCAATCATTTTAAAAATAGTTTTTTTTTTACTTCTTGGCTCTTTCTTGGTATCGCGCATAACGTAACTGTCAAAATAGCACTTCCTTAAATACTGCATGATGTTACAGCACCACCCTATCTCTCTAAAGGAATATAGAAGCTGCGGTATTGTAGTATGGTATGTTAGTATAATTAAGATCATAACTTGTTATGATATTATTTAGAATATATATAAACTGCTGGGGTATTTTTAAGGTTCGATATTTTGAAGTAAAGATATTAAAATGCGGTTTTCGATGTTAGCTTGCCCGGGTGGTAATTTATCTTTGTCTGATGGTTTGTCAGGTGTGACCGAAAAGGTTTGTACATGGTGTAAATTTAAAACTGCATTTTTACAAAAATTTATCCAAGGTTATTTTTTACAAAACGTAGTTTTATAAATTCTTATATATACTAGAATAATCTAAAAATTAAATACAAAAAAAAAACAATTTCTTGAGTTTCTTGAAATTCCTCTTTTCTTGGGATATACAGGGTATATTCAAAAATATTGACATGGAGGTACAAAAACATTCCTAATTTATTAGTGACCTCCATAATCAAACTCATTGAGGTAATTTTTTTATTATCTCTAATGCTCCCATCAGGAAAAAATACAATTACAACATACAGAAGGTACTATGACCCGTACAAATAAAAAATTTCAATAAAACCCTACCACTAGTACCAGTCACCATTTTATAGGCGTTTTAATGCTAGAATTTGCTTATATTAATTATTCAGTTCTAAAAAGTCCAGTGCTTTTAAAAAAACTTTACAATATTCTTAAACATTAGTTTTAATGCTTTGCACCTCCAATTTCTTTAAAAGTGAGGTTAGGGTGGAATACAAAAAACCGTTTCGCTAAAAGAGTCCAATTAAGGTTAGTCAAGTAACGAAATCAAAATAAATTACGTTTTATTAAAAATTTCTCTAGCTCTGAATGTTCAATGCATAAAAATATGCAAAATCATAAAATTTTAGGAATAAAACCAAATGTAAACTTTTTCACCCTCCTGTATGTTGTAATTGTATTTTTTCCTGATGGGGGCCTTAGAGGTAATAAAAAATTTGTCCCAATGAATTTGGTTTGGGCTGTCACTAATAATTTAAAGGATTTTTTGTTTCTTATGTCAATATTTTCAAAATATACCTGTATATCCAAAAAAAAAAAAGAATTTCCAAAATCGAAGAATTTCTTTTTTATTTATTAAGATTATTCTAGTTGTATAGAATTAATAACACTGCGTTTTGAAAAAATAACCTTGGATAAATTTTTGTAAAAAATGCGTTTTTAGTTCACCCTGTCAAACCTTTTTCCAGTCACACCTGACTATCCATCAAAAATATAATCACCCTGGGCAAGCTAACATCGAAAACCGCATTTTAATATCGTTTACCGTTTTCAAAATATCGAACCCTTAAAATCCCAAAAAATTACGTTATGCACTTCGAGTGTCCAGCAGTTTATTTGCATGAAATGAAAGACATAGGGGTAAGAATTTACGGTTTTAACAATTACCCCAGCAAAACTGTTACATCTCTTACACCAATGGTTCTGCTTATTTAAGTATATTTATTTAAACAACCATATTTCTACGGAAAAATACCAGCTACCTTACAATTGATGTAATCCAACTTGTGATTTATTTTTAAAAAATTCGGGGCAAAGTGACAAGATCTTTTGGTGTCCGGTAAGAACAAGCGAGTCAGGGTCACGGGGTTATCTGGATGGCACTTGTTCACGTCGCGCCCAGGGCTTTCTAGATTTACGAGGTCACCCATGATCCCATCACACTCGCTATTAAAACATGTGGTTAGACGGTCTGTGCCGTGTATTGTGTTAAATATAAACCGACTTAAAAAAAGGGGTTTTATCAATTCGTGACATAAGTATCTAATATTATTGAAACTGTAAAAAATCCCTTTAAAACCTATTAGGGGGTTCCCAAAAAAATATCAAAATTTTTTATTTTTGTTTGAGTTTTTCAAAAAAAAAAATACTATTAATTGGTTGTGACCATTTTTTTATTGGTTTACATTAACTTCAACTTAGGGAAAAGTAAATATTTTATCAACATCGATTTAGTACTTCTTATGATATAGACTAATAGGTGTAAGTGTAACGACCTGGCTTATTTATACGTGTTACCGGTGTCAGGAAAAATATATCAAAACCTTAAATATTAGTGCTTTTAATAAAATGATCAACAAAATCTCAGTTAATTATTTAGATGTGTGACTTCACTCTTTCGGGATGTAAAATCAACATGATTAAATTTTTTTGAGTTGTGAAATATTTTAATTCATGAAAAACAAAATAATTAAAAAATAAATAAAATTGTTAATTTATCTTTCAAAAACGAATGTTTAAAAAAATATTTAAAAAATCCAAAAATTAATATTTTTGAAAAAAAAAAATTGAAATAATTTGTCTTTACACGTAGAATATGAAATAAATTACCAAAAAAATACACATTTTTTATTTTCAATATAAACACCAAATTTATTTTTTGGATTTAACTTAAAAGATTCGTTAATCCACCATAAAAAAGAACAAAATGCATAAAATGTCAATATCTCTATTTTTCGAATTTTTATCATTAAAAATAGGTCCTAACAATTACTAAATCTTAAAATACTTACAACAAAACCATTACTACTTATTACGTACAAAAAATATATTTCAGATTTTCTTAAAACTAAAAAATACAATATAAAAAGGTAATTTAAAAAAATTAAATTATTTAAAAAAAAACTCAAAATAATGAAATAATGTTTTTATACATACTAAATTAACCCACAAATACCAAAATTAAAAGTAGGTAGTACACAAAAAAAGGAAAAATTTTTTTTGGGGTCCATGCTAGCAAAGCCATGAAACCTTATTAAAATATAAACAATATTTTTTCTACATACTATTGATTTTGTTTTATGTTTGTTAATTTGGTGTATCTATAAAAATAATACTTTTTAATTTTAAGTTCTTCGTTTTTTTGAAGTTAATATAAATTTTTTACCTTCCTATTTTTTCTTGCCACATGCAGTTGTGACACTTTTATAAATAAAAATTTAATTTCTTATTATTTTCTTGAATTACTCATAATCCCCTTTTTCAAAAGAATTTAAAGGGGTATGGAACCCAATCTTAGAACAAATTTCCAGGCCTGCAGGCAGGGAATAGGGGATTAGGATTTCGAAATAATAGTAGGTCAGAGCCGGACTTTTAATTCTTTTGTACTATCTATAAATTGTCTCAAATGTTAAATTCAACTTCACTGTTTTTATTTTGCCAAAATTTTGGTTTTTAAAAATACTACCATAGAATATTTAAAACTATTGTGTAATATTGGATTTTATATATCTGATATAATATGGAAGAATAGATGGCGCCACATTCCTCTAATGGTCTATTTTTGGAAGTTTTGTTTTTTTCCAAAATCTTTGTAAATAAATAAAAACCTTTTTAATTTTAAACTTGTAATAATGTACTTATCACCAATTGTGTGATAAAAGAAGGGCAAGATAGTGTAAATAAGTTTAATCTAATCCTAAGATTCTGGTTGTACATTAAAAAGTGAAAATTTTTATAACTGCTTTTTAGGCATATACTTTTCACCAATAACAAACATTCATGAGACAAAATAACAGTGGTTAAAAATGTTTAGTAACCTTTTGTACCTAGGTATCCATTGTAACAGTATCCGTTAAATATTATATGTCTACAGTATGTCAAGCTTAAAAAGTTAATAATGTAAGTTTAAGAAACCAAAAATCTATTTTTTTTTAAACAAATACAGAAAAAGCAAAAAAGAACTTTAACATAAAATTGTACTTTCTTTCATTCAACTAGAGGGACCAGGTTATATTAAAATTTGCCCGGTCTGCCCAGTAATTAATAATGTTGATCCTTTAAAAAAAAGGTACTAAATTATTAAATGAAATAAAAGTACCTAAATGTAAACCTTATTTCTTTTAAATAATCCACAGAAATACACAAACATTGTGGAAATTATCTAAAAGATAGTTAAGATTGCCTTACTTTTCTCACTGCTATTTCCTATGAAATTTTCATTTTCTATTATTCATAATTGATATATTATTATTTATTCGGTTACCTAACGTTACGTCTCATAAAAGCACCTAATTTAAATATAAGAAATACTTACCTAAAGTAAAAAATGCCGGGTATGTTACCCTTGGATTTGCAAGACAAAACCATACAACTTCCAGTCATTTTGTTACGATATTATAAGTAACAAACAATAAACACAAAATTATAGTCACACTTTAATAAACACTAATCACTAAAATAAGAAAGTTTTTATCAATCTAAAAAACTTCTACAACCACAAAATATAATCACACAAAGCAAAACAATCGAAACTAATACGGCGCAAAGGGCACAAACCACAACGAAAATAACGAATGATGAGACGACGATGGTTGATGGTACAACGCGGATATAGTTTCATAGCAGCGCGTCTTACCAAAACGGTACTCGGCTCTCATAAAAATATAATGTGCTGCCTAACTACACTCTGATTTATCAGTGTGAAGTGGCAACACGATTTAAAATTTCGTGAATTTTGTTATTCCAGAATCGGCGGCCAACCTGACAGATATTTTCAAACCGAGCTAGACATTTTTTGATCGAATGGGCCATAGCATTGGGCTTCCATACACCTTTAAATTCCTTGGTTGCCAAGCAAAAATAAAGATTTATTATGAGCTCTAAAATCTACCGCTGTTTATGCCACCTTCCTAAATCGCTTCTAAGATAGAGCTGATTTTTGGTCACGTGGACACCTTAATTCCCCAAAATAATAAGATAGCACAATTTTGTTCCACTCTTTTTGACTTGGCAAGTTTTTTACTGATTTGTTTGTATTAAGCTCTTTTTTTCTTAATACAGTTTTTTATTAATATAGACAGTCAGTAAAAAACTTGTTGTGTCAAAAACGAGTGATACAAAATTGTGGTCTAATTTTAGAAACTTGGCCCTTATTTTACATAATTGTTTTTGGTAGGATCTTCTCTCTTTTATCTGAATTCAATAAATCGAAAAGACTGTGAAAAAGGGGATCTCATGCCTGTTGTTTATCTTACTAGATCTTGTTTTGTAAGTAGAATAATCGTGCCTGGTTTGGAGACTCATTGGTAAATATTGAAATTTTCTTTATTAGGTGAAAAAAATCCTGCCTGCTTTTTAAATTCTAAGACAATTATAACCTCCAAAACTCAGCTTCATTCAGATAGCAAAATTCTAAAATACCCCAGGAAGTACGGTATTAGGGCACTGTTGCAGGGCTTCTCCAGTAAAAATGTATAGTTTTTAAATTTTTTTCTTTACTTGTGATCTAAAACCTACTAACATACCAAATTTCTCGTTTTACAACCTTGGTAAGTGCCCTTTAATTTCATACCTTTACGTGTAACGAGACCGAAGTTAAAGTAGGGGGAAAAAAGGTAATAAGAATTCTTATTAACAAATCTCATACCTTTACGTGTAACGAGACCGAAGTTATAGTGGGGGAAAACATACAAAAAATATTTCGTGTAGTATACACACTTTCGTGCGGTAGGCCGAAACATAACATACCAATAAATTATAGAATAAATAGCGCTGTAATATGTACAATTTAAATATGGCACAAGCGCTTTGCCTAATTTAAATCCTGTTACAAAGTTATTTATTTTATAATTTATTTGTATATTCAATATCAATTATATTTGATGTCATTGGGATTGATTTGGATATTTCCAAAAAAAAAGTAAAATATACCATATATATGTCCCAGAATATGTAGGCAATCTCTCGGAATCTAATAGAAAACGTAAAAATATTATGATAATTTACCGTAAATTTTTTTCCTATGACCTTCCCCTACGGAGATACAATTACATAACGAACGCCCCTGGAAGTCGTTTTTGTTTAAATAACTTTTAAAATACTAGGCGTAATTTAATATTTTTTTAATATGATGGTTACTAGATAAGTTTTCTTAAAATGAACCCATTAAATCATATTTGGCTTATTTAGTTTGCCAGGGACGGACTAGCTCTGACACAATAATATTTTTAACCCCTGTATAATAAAGGCTCAACAACATTATTTTTGGATAGCTTTAATCTTAAACTAAAAAAAAGTTATTTTTGATTGACATCGATACAATCAACTGTTTACGAGAAATAAAATCTCATGGTTGTTTTTTTATATTATACAGGGTGTTTTCTAATTGTACGTCAATATTTAGGAAAGCAATTTTTGGGTTCATTTTATAAAGAAAACGTATGTCCCAAACGTCTTAACTTTTGAGATACATTGTGGTAAAATTTTTAAAAATAAATCATTTATTATTAATATCTGTATACCACTTTAGAAATTTTAATGAAATTTGGCATACATGTACTATGTATCAAGAAGGATTTTTTTAGTGTACGACATTTTTTTATTTCCACCAGTAGCGGTCGTACAGAATTTAATCTGCCTATTTTGGCAAATAAAAAAATGTGGTACACTAAAAAATGCTTTTTGACACATAGTACATGTATGCCAAATTTTATTAAAATATCTAGAGTGGTATTACAGATACTATTAATAAATTATTTATTTTTAAAAATGTTATCACCCTTTATCTTAAAAGTTAAGACGTTTACGATATACGTTCATATGAAGTTTTCATTGCCTCCTTAAATATTGACGTACAATTAGAAAACACCCTGTATAATAAAAAAAATACCAAACATAATATTTTATTTCTCGTATCGATTTCAATCAAGAATACATTTTTAAAAGTTTAAAGTTAAAGCTATCCAAAATAATATTGTTGAGCCTTTATCATACAGAATGTTAAAAAAAATTGCTATTATTGTGTCAGAGCTAGTCCGTCCCTGACAAACTAAATAAGCCAAATATGATTTAATTTTTAGGTTTTGCTTTGTTTATAGAAAAAAAAACAGTAAACAAACAACAGATTAGGCATTAGATAAGAAGGTTTACTAGCTGCATTGCATAGTAAGTCTTTATTCGTCCTGTTCACTCCAGGCAATAACTCATTTCGTAGTAAGATTACAATTTCCATTCCAGTGTTTCTTGGAGGAGCAAGCAGCAGCAAGTTCTGGAAGACAATAAGAAAAAGGCAAAAAGAAAAGACGGCAGCAGTGAGTTATTGTGTGTAAGATAAACGGGTCCGCTCCAGCTCGAAATGAAGTCTAGCTGGAAATTTATACCCAGGCCCCGCTGCAATATCTCGCCAAGCAGAATTGGGCTAACCTGCAAGAAAATAGGCTACTGCGGACGACGCATTTTAAATTAGCTTTTTATTGGGAACTCTTTAGGACTTTTACTGATTCGCAATACCAAATATATAGATTTTTCTCTTCCCTTTGTTATATTTTTCTTCAGAGCTTGCCGCTTTGGGTGCTTTATACTGATATTCATCTATACAGAGTATCGAAAATATTTTACAGCGTGATTATATTATGTAAAAACATATAAAATTAAATAATAAATAAATATAAAAGTGCTATAACTCATTTTGTTATAAAATTGCGTTTCCATTATAGCTTTTCTTTAAGTAGTAAGCTGCAGTACGTTTTCAAAAATAAAAGGAAAAATAAAAATATAGGACAGGAGTTGAAATGTAACGTGTGCTTAATAATCAAACTTGAACAGACTTAGTATGTATGTTAAAAATTTATATCTAGTCCTCGTTGCTATAATGCAAAGCAAAATTAACCTGCAGATAAAAAACCACTATGAAACACGCATTTTAAACAGGGTTTTATTGTAGCCCTTTGCTACTTATACTGATTTAAAATCACAAATATACAAATTTTCCTTTTTTTTGTTGACATTTTTTTTCAGCATTTTGTACATTTATATGACTTTAATCAATACTTAACTGAACATATGTCACTTCTAAATATGTTTGTTTATTTTAGCCACAAAATTATGGGTATAAAAAATATCAAAAATGTAAAATACAGGATTGCTCTAGCTCCAGCTAATGTCTATCTTAAAATATATAACTATTACCGACAGTATAGTCTGTCTCAAAGTATACCGTGTTAGCTCTTGCCTTCATTTATGGATTATACCTGCCGACAGCAATAAAACTGCGGATGGTAGGTATTAAAGGACAGAACATTGGGACGGACTTTAATAATATAAAGATTTATAATTTATTGTTTATTTAGGTAAGTATAATCTAATATTACAATAAGAAATAAATATATGCAAAGTTTAATAAATTTATAACTGCATTATCTATACATAATTTCATTTTAATCTAAATATCTAAATCTAATTCTGTTTCACTATCAGAGTCATCATTGGATTAATTACTATAGATTTATGTTGTTTTGGATAGAAATGTAAAGTCTTAATTTTATAATGTGCTGTAGTGAATTTTTCCAGCTCTCAACTGGTATGTCAGTAATTACATTTTTATCAAATTTATAACACTGGGACTTTAAAGTAGGTGTAACATTTTCTGCTCTATCTTTGATTTACTTGGTTCCACAAATGCTCTATGGGGTTAAACATACAGTGATACGGAGGAAGCCGTAGAGACAGTATGCCCAGCCTGTTCAGCCAGATAATCACAAACATATTGTTTTTAATTGCATATGAATTTAGGCTTTCAAAGATGCGTTTTTTAACTGAATTCAAAATAAATATCATTTTCTAACAAATATTCCTGGATTTCAGTTTTTGAACATGATGAAGCTGGTGCTTTGTGTAGCAGACGGCTGTGGTAGCTTGCGTTATCCATACAATAACACTGTTGTTTGGAATATTTTTTAAAAGATAATTTTGAAACCAGTTTTCAAAAAGTTCTCACTTTATCCTCATGATAATCCAAGCTAGAATCCTAATATTCTTTGCAGACAACAGCAAGCAGTTTGGGACAAATCCGTCTTCTGAACCAGCGTGTATTATGGTAATGCGTTTTTCCTTTATTTCAAGGTGCTTTGTCGACAGTTTTACTGGAATCACCCATCCTTTGGATACTGTGTCGGTGTATCGAACCTCGTTTATCAAGGTAAATTATGGATATGTTTTCTAACCTATATCTTTTAATTTCTTGAAGGTAATTAAATTCCAAGTGCGTAATCTGGCGATTCCATTACTACTTGTCTTTTTCTTTTGCGGTATTTAAATCCCATTTTACAAACAACTCTATGGAGGGTGGTACCTAATATTTATATTGGTTCGCCTTCGTCTAGCTTCTTCTTCAGTTTATCCAAGGTAGGAATAACTCCGCTTTCATAAAGACAATATATTTTTCTTTTTATTAGGTCCTGATCACTATTGTCTATACGGTGATAATGAAAATCACTACGTTTTTTTCTTTTGTTCAATTCTTCACTAATAATAATATCCCTTATCGATGATATTGGAGTTTTTGTAAGGAGACAGGTTTCTTTTAAAGCTTTTTGTTTAATTAGATCTCTACTGATTAAATTTCATTCACATTTTTCACAACCTGTTTTGCATCTAATGACAAATGATTTCGACGCTACATAGTTATATTCTCGTAAAATAACTTTTTCGAAACGCACAGACAAAACGGTTATTTAACACTGCACTAAAATATTAGCCAAATTATTTATATGCCCAATGGTTAATACTCAAGAAATAGCTGGCCCACCCCTGCCCTTATGAACAAATGGGTTTACCCAGTAACAATAGGTAATAAAATCGTTAAAGGTTTATTGGGGTATGGTCCGTCAAAAGCCATAATGATATACTTTGAAACAGACTATACTATATCAATAATATGAATGCTGGAAATAAATTTTTATGTATTTTTTCTGAAGCTTGCGGCTTTAAGTTACATATATACAGAATTTTACAAAAAAAATAAGGCGGATCCTCTTTAGCTTAAAAAAAAATGAATTAGCGGTAAAAAAGTAATTCCCATAAAATTAGACCTATTTTAGGGATTGGTAAATATACCTATCGCAATACCGAATACATAGAATGTTTCTTTGTTCTTGTCCTAGCTTTTCTGTAGCCGTTATCCATCCTTAGTTTTTTCTTTTAATTTATAAAGGTAATTTATTTAAATATTTAAAAAAAATTAAAATAAAGTAGTAACATACAAGTTTGGGTACCTACAATTTTTTAAAAATATATTTAGCTAGAAATACGTATATTTGCTAATTTTACCGCCATATCTGGCTAAGCAGAATTTTATAGAGCCCAAAACTTACAAAATCTGTTAAAACTAAAATTTTTCTTTATCTTATTTTCGTAATAAATTTGCTTTAATTGGGCTATACTATTACTGCCATAATTTTTTTTATCCCTAGAAAAATCTTGTTAACTAATGCTCGTGACTCACACAACCTACCAGACATTTATTTACAAAATTTTTGTATCAATTTTTTTAAACTACTCATTCTCTTGTATAAAAAAAATAACCCAAGTCACACACGCGGACATAATTTTTTTTTAAAGATATATCTTGTGTCGTCTGGAAAGTTCAAAATGTCATGGAAACCGAATAAAAAGTGGGGTTATGTTTTTTTTACAAACAATAAGTTTTATATTTAATACATGGTGTCCTTAAAATACGTGTACACATTTATATGACGGATTCAAAATAAGTCAACTTAGTTGTGTCTTATATTGATTTAAAAACAAAATATTAAAAATTAATTTATCAAATGAGTCAATCTGCCAAAAAAATGTCAAGTCTCTGCGAACAATATATATCCGAAATATTTAAACCATATGCAAGTAATTAAATAAAATTTAATAAAAAACAACTGATAAAAAAAATTAACCTTCTCACCTGTGCATATTGTATATATCCTTAATTAGAACTAACTTGAATTCTGTTTTAATATCTTAACAATGACTTTCTAAACTCCTGAAATTTTAATTCCTTTTAAAAAGAGCCACTTACCTTAGTATTGATCCCACTTTCCTCATTAACAACCTTTTGTCCACTGACTAGGTGGAGAGAATCTGTCACTTTTTTTAGGTACTACTAGTAGGTTCTTCTTTACAGTCCATCTAAATAAATCCTGAACTTACGACTTTATCGCTCCTTTAGTCCTGAGGTATCTATAATGTAAAACCTGCTACCTGTAGAAGTGTCCTCTTTTTCTACAAATTTTTAAATTTTTACATAGTAGGCATTTTTAAACATTAGGCAATAAGCCCCCATAAACTATCAAAGAAAAACAGATATTTAAACTAGAAACTAGAATTATAGTCCAGGGAAGTTAGGAAAATAAATTGAAAATTTTCCAAGAAGGGGAAGAAGAAGAAAAGTTTTAAGAAGATGTTTAGTATTTAAGTTAAAATTGAACGTTATGATGGATAATTTAATATTAATAAAAAGTACCATTTATATTTAAATAAAGTATTATTTTGATAATTGGTGATTTTTCACTTTGTTCATTACCTTTCACCGCAGAGCCACCCCGAGTGCCTTCGGGTAATTCTAATGCCAGAATTAGATTCAGCATACCCGAAAACCCCCGGGTAACAATTTTTGACTGATTTTTATGGACGCTGGAATTTCCCCTTCAATCACCCCCGGGTACCCCCGCAGAGGCCACCCCGAGCGCTCCCGGGTGGTTCTAATGCCAGAATTTAGTTTGGCACCACGAAAACTCTCGAGTAAGAATTTTCGAGCGATATTTCCAAGTTTCTAGTTGTTCTTATAGTATTGCCAGTAATTATGCAATTGCAAAATGCATTTATTGCACCAGAATGCATTTTTCAAAAAATGGCATAACCACACCAGTATAGACTTTTTTCCTGGAAGCTTTCTGAACACAATGCAGAAAACCGCATTTCGGTATCTGCTGGCCTTAAAAATTTCTTAATTTTGGTCGATTTTAATATAAATGCCCTAAATTATTTAATTTTTTAACATTAACCCTCACGACTAAAAAGTTTTAAATACCTCATATAAATTTACGGAAGATAATGCCTTAGATTTAATGCCACCAGTGTAACAGTCTAGACAATACAAATCAAACTAATTATAACAATGGGCAAAAAGATATTTAGTCTATAAATAATATCCGCTGTTAGAGTGTGTATTCTTTACTTCCTATTTCGAGTTTAAGTAGAATAGAACATTTTGACATATAGTATTGCTATTCCTAAATAGAAAGTATGTGTGTACAACAAAAAAATATGTTGCTATTGTATCGATTTGTATCGATCATATTTTATTCTTATTAGTTCTTTTAAGCAAGCCTGAATAGTTTTTACCAAAAAAAATAGCAACGACGGAAACCGCAATATCAGTGCATAAGATATAATGTTGCTGAATAATTAAACTATACAAAATATTACACTATCCTTATTTTAAGACATAAATCAATTTAGTAAATCCTAAAATATAACATCTTAAGGTTTTAAACCTAAAAATATAACATTTTTTGATAAGAATATTAAAGAATCCTTTAAATACCTTGCTATAAACATGGTAATAAATAAATAAATTAATGAATATTACGTTAATTTAATAATACTATCTACGAAAACGTTAAGTGTCCCATTAAACAATGTCACATTTACTACCTCTATAACTATAATCCTTATAATTTATAAATATAATTATAATTATTAGTAACTTATTTTCAATAAGTAACTTCCTAAGAAATTTAAAAAAATAGGAAAAATACAGAATCTACTTCTATATATTTACTTTCGTAAAGAATGGTCATACATTTATTTTTATTTAATGATGTTTTTAAAATATAGTTTATTAAAATGCTTTGTAGTAAAGAGACATAGAATTAGAGTTATTTTTAGCTTGTGATATTAATTTTTTAACTTATACCAGGAAAAAATTTCGACCTTAAGTAAACATATGACCAGTAGCCACTTTCACATAAGAATTAAGATATTATCAGGACATCTATTAAAAACTGAATAACTCAAGAACCCGTGGCTGGTAATTACAAACATAAGGGCAACAGTAGGCGAAAAAGTTCATTTAATGCCTTTTACCAAAGTTAACTTTAGACAGCTTAGGCAGTAGGATGTAGAGTTAAAATATAGGCATTTTAGCTAAATAAGACAACCGAATATGCGTGACAAAGAAAATCCATCAAATTTAAATCCTGCAAAGAAATATACAACAAGTTTGTTATTTTCAGACATTTTAGAAATCCAAAAATTTAGTTTTTTGCTTTATTAATAAAACAAAAGTCTTAAGGTTTTAAACCTAAAAATATAACATTTTTTGATAAGAATATTAAAGAATCCTTTAAATACCTTGCTATAAACATGGTAATAAATAAATAAATTAATGAATATTACGTTAATTTAATAATACTATCTACGAAAACGTTAAGTGTCCCATTAAACAATGTCACATTTACACCTCTATAACTATAACTTATAATTTATAAATATAATTATAATTATTAGTAACTTATTTTCAATAAGTAACTTCCTAAGAAATTTAAAAAAATAGGAAAAATACAGAATCTATTCTATATATTACTTTCGTAAAGAATGGTCATACATTTATTTTATTTAATGATGTTTTTAAAATATAGTTTATTAAAATGCTTTGTAGTAAAGAGACATAGAATTAGAGTTATTTTTAGCTTGTGATATTAATTTTTTAACTCATACTAGTAAAAAATTTTGACCTTAAATAAACATATGACCAGTAGCCACTTTCACATAAGAATTAAGATATTATCAGGACATCTATTAAAAACTGAATAACTCAAGAACCCGTGGCTGGTAATTACAAACATAAGGGCAACAGTAGGCGAAAAAGTTCATTTAATGCCTTTTACCAAAGTTAACTTTAGACAGCGTTAGGGCAGTAAGGATGGTAGAGGGTTAAAATATAAGGCATTTTAAGCTAAATAAGCACAAAGAATATGCGTGACAGAAGAAAACCCATCAAATTTAAATCCTGCAAAGAATAAACAACAAGTTTGTTTAAATTACGGATTCTAACGAGGGCATTCGGAAAAACAGTAGCTACAATCAACTTGTTGCCACATTATCATATGTTATTTAAATAAAACTAACCACAACTAAATTGCCCGATGAAGCTTTCGTACAACTAGTTAAATTCGATTAGTTTATTATAAAATGGATTTTAACATATAGATTCTCTCCCAATGAAAAGCCGAACTATTTGCCAAACAATTTGCTGCCAATTCTACGCTTGATCCTCCTATTAATCTTCCTCTTCCAACAGTTGTCCCTGTTTCTCATAAAATGTCCGATATAATTTTTAAAGTCAAACAGATTAAGCGTATTCTTTCTTCTCTTAATACTAAAAAATCGTCTGGGCTGGATGGCATACCAGCAATCGTCTTAAAAAATGTGCTCCCGAGCTTGCACCCATCTTAACTCGCCTCTTTCGAATCTCTTACGACACGGGCATTTTCCCGGAGAGTTGGAAAGCTGCACGTGTGCAACCTGTCCCCAAAAAAGGATCCAAAAGTCTCCCTTCTAACTATAGACCTATATCTCTTCTTTCAGTTGTTTGCAAGGTAATGGAAAAATTCATTAATTCCCAAATCTTAAAGTATCTGGAAAAACATAAGATCTTACATGATAGACAATATGGATTCCGTCACAGTAGATCCACAGCTGATCTTCTTCCTTTGTCTCACACACTGGAACAAGTCCCTTGAGTTTCTTGGTGAATCCCAGGTCGTTGCTCTTGACATATCCAAAGCTTTCGATCAGGTCTGGCATGTGGGCTTCTAACAAACTTCCTTCTTACGGTCTTCCACCTAAGCTTTGCTCTTGGCTTTCCAGTTTCCTTTCTAATCGACGTATATCAGTTAGTGTAGATGGTCATTCCTCCAGCTTCTACCAAATAAATGCTGGGGTGCCCCAGGGCTCAGTGCTGGCACCCACGCTGTTTCTTCTACACATTAACGATCTTCTCTCTTCCACAATCAATCCCATTCATAGTTTTGCTGACGATAGTACCCTCCACTCTAGTATTCAATTTCTTAAGCCACCGTGTAATTCTGATTTTGAAAACAAGCGCAGGTCAATGCAGATATCTCTTTCACAAGACCTCAAACTTATCTTGGATTGGGGCGCCAAAAATCGTGTTCAGTTTAATGCCTCAAAAACACAGTCATGTTCGCTGTCGCGAAAAAAGTCTGCGAATGCTCATCCCTTACATATGAGCGGCCAAGTTCTGCAGAACAAAGAGTCGCTTAATCTAGTCGGCGTTACTTTTGAGAATGGCCTCAACTGGCACAAACACATTTCATCCATAGCTTCGGCAGCTTCAAAAAAGATTGGATTCCTCTTTCGAGCCAGAAAATATTTCTCTTCTTCCAATCTGTACATTCTGTATGTATCCCAAATCAGACCCTCTTTGGAATAAAGGTTCTCATGTCTGGGGAATGGCGTCCCCTACAACACGTAGCCTTCTGGACTCCATTCAAAAAAGAGCTGTTCGTCTTATAAACGATCCAACGGTCACAGAAAGGCTTCCTCTTCTTGCCCATCGTCGAGCTGTAGGGATCTGTCGCTCTTCTATAGGTATTTCACGGTTCTCTCAGAGGATTGGCCAGATTATTCTTCTCTGGCACTCCCAACAGAGCAAACTTAGTGCAACTTATCATCCTTTAAGTTCAGTTAGAGCCCGAACTTCCGCTTTCTTCGTTCCTTTATTCCTAGAGTGTCAAGACTATGGAACCTGCTGCCCGCAGAAGTTTTTCCTTCTCCTCCCAATCTCCAAAAATTTAAGTCCTGTGTGAACAAACTCCCTCTCACCACACTGAAGACACCCACGGTACGTTAGTACTTAGGCATCAGCCTTCGTGGACTGTCCCAAGATAAAAAAAAAATGCAATCGTAACCTATATTTACTTCTTTCTTTGTTTTTTGGCATCTGTGTCCTTTGAAAACAATTTGCCAGCTCTCCCCTTTCCAGTCACATGTTATGCTTTCGCAACGTGAGCTTTCCCGGGCTTTGTCGGTGAAAAATCTGGATGTCGGGCTCGGAGCCCCAAGAAATTATGATTTTTTTACAAAATTGATCTTTTTCAGTGTTTTTAACGTTAAAGGGCACAAGTAATGGAGATCAAACCAAGGACTGCTAGTGGTATTTCATAGAACCAGTTTACTATCAGTCTGACGTCCACGCTTCCCGCGCAGATAATCTTCCGTCATTGAAAGACAACCTCGTGCACGACTCAAAACCTAAAAAACATTGGGGATCTAGGCCTTCACCACTTACAGCGCTAAGCCTCTAAAGAAGGGTCCTTCACAAAAACACGTTCTTATCGCGCCACTAAGGTCGTTTCCCCCGAAAAAGTGAAAGCTTGCAATCACGTGTCGTACTAGATAAAAGTAGAACTGAGAGTCAAAAACCTATGCACTAAATAAGTGTCCGCCTGTAGTTACCTTGTTATTAGTCAAAATATGTATATTGTATCACCATTAAAGAAACCCTTTAAAGATCTTTAAAAATCTACTACATTTGATATGTTTATCTTTAATAATTTTGGAGATATGGGCATCGACATGACTTTTTGGGGACACCCCACCATTAAAAAGATCCAAAAAGAGCTTTAAAAAATACCAAATTTTACAAGTACATCTTTAATAGTTTCGGAGATATTGGCATTCAAATCTGAAAACCAATTTTTATTTTTATTGTATTTACTGCTTACAGCTCACTAGTAGTAGTAGTAGTAGTAGTAGTAGTAGTAGTAGTAGATTGAAAAAAACTGCATACAGTATATCCCATTTAAAATAAATGCGACTTTACTATCAAACTAATGTCGACGCCCATATTTCCGAAACTATTAAAGATAGGCATATACAATGGGATATTTTTCTAAAGACCTTGAATAGATCCCTTTAATGACGATAAAATAAACAGCGTGTTGCACTTAAAAAATGCTTATTTACTTTGAAACTGGAAGACACGAGTGTCAGTGTTTTTTTGCATTCTTTAGTCTTAAACGATGTAAAAAAAGCTTGTTAATTTAAACAACTTAGTAATTAAACTAATAATAAAATTACCCATGGAGAGCACATGATTAAGGCATAGTATGGTTGATAAAAAGAATTAATTTTATTACTTATTAATAAAAACAAATACTTTCTTATGAGTCACTTATGACAAAGTATATTATATCTATTTAATTAATTTAAAATGTACGGTCACTAAGTAATGGACAAAATCATAAGTTCTTTTTTTAATACTTTTTGTTACGTTACAGAGAATTTTTCTGCCTACGTTTTTAGCAACCTAACCACTGGGCTTTTAATACTTATATTTGGTTCAGAATAAAAAGTGGATATGTAGCTCTCCAACAGAGAGTCTGTAGTCTGTTATTAAAATTATTTGAGTTCATTAAATACGATGAGAAAACCTATGCTAGCTTTGTCGAGAGAAAGACTATAGATCTCAGCATGTGTGGTGTCAAGGTGATGAGCTATACTAGCTTCCGTTTGTAATGGTAAGATAGGCAATGCCCAAGCCGATAAGTTACATAAAGACACAAGTGTTTTTATAAAATCTACTTAAAAATCTTGAAAAAGACTAGCCTTAAAACTGGCTCGCACTCGCACATGCACTTGCAGAGGGGGAGAACCAGTGTACCCAACCTTATTTTAGAATGTTCCAATCTAATGTTAATAGTGATCTAGTTATTATTTTTGTGCTAATAGTCTTCAAAACCTATTAAACTTTACTGCAAGGATCTTTTTTTCGACCTGATAAATTATTACGTCAATATTTTGAAATTAGCTACAATTTTTGTCTTGGTTAATTAATTGATGTTTTAAGCGGAGTTGGTCCTGCCCTGGATAGACGCAGCTTTAGAATGCCCTGTGATTTTGAGGAGTTGCTGCTCGCCTACACCGGCCTTTGCCAGATTAGTAACAGCAGTTGATCGCATAGAATGGTTAAATTTTTTAACTCTGAAACATGGTTATGGCTGTGTGCACGTAAGAATTTAGGGAATGAAAAGACTTTGTCCCCCCTGCCTGGTGCCCATATTTGTACTGCAGCTTACTGGCTTCTCTCTCTTGTTGCAGAAGTCCGCTTTCCTTAGGTTTAATACATTTCTACCAAAATTTTTATATGAAAGGGGAATCCTGCTCTGTGTATTTTCGAATAGTATATCCCTTCTGTACATTAGTGCATTGGAGTCTCATATTATGTATGAGACTGTTTTCTACTCCTTTCCGCAAAGTCTGCATGTTGTGGGATTTTCATGTAAACCCATTTTTTGCAAATCTATTCTTAGATGACAGTGGCCTGTCAGAAGTCCTATTACTTGTTGTCACAAAATACGTCCCAGAAGAAGAACCTTAGCTAGTAGTTTCTTGGAAGGGTCGCCTAGCGTTGCCTTCGCATGTCTTTGACCAGGTGATGCATGCCAACGATCCAGATGCTGTCTTTGGGACCATCTGTCCTTTGTTGTTTTTGTCCCATCCTTTGATAGTCTGAGGACTAGCTCTGGGCCTTTTAAATTTCTTGAATAACCATTTCTTGCTACTTTTTCTGCTTTCTCATTGCTTTTAATTTTCGCTTGTCCAGAAACCCATAGGTCTTGTTCCTGTCTTTCTAATGAAGAGCGAATATTTTTTTAAAACATTTTCCAATAATATGCTTTATAATTAATAAATATAATATTAGCAACACACATTTGTCTCTTAAAAAGTATTTTACAAGCTTTTATTTACCTTGAGAAGTTTGTTGTCGAATATATATACAGGATTTTCATTTATATTTTGACACCCACCCTCAACTAAAAAGGATAGAAAAACCTATTTTAAAACAGATTCATAGTTTTCCATTTATTGTCTTTTAAGCTAAATAAAAGAAACAAAAGAACATCAAAGTTAAGAAAAATTAATAAGTTAACTGTTTTAAATGGAACACCCTGTATATTTTCATTAAAATGAATGGTCTATCCATTTTCTTTTCAAAAATATATATAGTTTTCTTGCATTTTCTTTAGTCGTTTTAAAAAAATTTAAGTTTTTTATTAAACATTTAATTAATAGTAAAAATCTGCATTGCCTTGGAAAACAAACTATTTGATTGGTTTAAACGTTTTGTAACTCAGTATCTCAGCGAGAAATGAGTTTTTTGTGTAGGAAGGTATGACAATTTGAGATGGCCGTCCAATAGCCCGATTAAAAGCCCCTAGATCTATTTTTGTGGAGTTATTAAAAAAATAAAATTTATTATGTAAGGTTAAAAAATATAAACATCTTAAGACAAAAAATTGAAAATGAAATTATGTTACTTAATAGGAACCGGTCCGATTTTGTTTTTAACGCGATCAATTTTATTGTAAGTTAATAAATTCATTTTTAAGTGCAGAGAAAATGATGGAAGTTGATTTTAACTATCAGTTGAATTTTTAATTTAAAACTTAAATATTTTCAAAATGGCTAAACGAATTGCCAAACATAAATTATTATTATATATATATATATATATATATATATATATATATATATATATATATATATATATATATATATACTTTATTCTAAATAAGAACTACGAGTGTTCAATAAAGGTTATATTTTTATAATATTTATTTATTTCTTAGCTCAAAAAATAGATAATAGTTATAAACTTTTAAATTTTAATTATTTAGTTATCGTTGTAAGTGCCAAAAATAAATAAACCTAGATTGTTCGTGTCAACTAACTAAATTAGCGAGCTTATCCAATTATTTTTAACATTTGTTTAATGACTATGCATGTAGCTAAGTATTTCTATATCAATATGCACAAACCCCAGAAGAACAAATTAAGACTACTTTAAATAAAATGATTATAAACTAAATAAATAGTTATTAAAACATTTTATAAGAGAGATTCTTTAATTCTATTTACTATATGCTCTAAGTGTACAAAAGATAAATAATATACCTGTATAATATTTGTCAAATTTGAACTAATTTAACAGTTTCCCCACAATTAAGCTAAATTTTGCACACAGATTTAGTTTATATGACTATGCATGGTTAGCTAAGTGACGTCATTCTATATCCAATATGGCGGACCAAGAACCACCAGAAGAACAAGAAAAATAAAACGACGTCACTTTAAATTCAAAATGCATCTATAAACTAACAAATAAAAAATAAATTAATTGTAAAAAAATATTTTAAAGACGATCTTTTATTTATATACTATAGCCTAAAAAGAAGAAAATATTCTTTAAATTAGTCACATTACACAATTTACATAATATAGAAGCTAACCTAAGTAGATAAACAAGAATATAATTTTTAACTTGATCTTGACATAACCCACTAAGCAAAGAACATCTTTAGCACGTTTTGTAACGTTATTTAAAAGTAACTGTGATAACGTTTAATTTTAAACGTTATTTTATCATGTCTGTTTCGTTTTCTTGAATTGTTACTGATAATTTTCGTTTCTGTAACATACCCTTGTGAATATTTTTAATACGGTATAGAACAAACATCTTACTGACGTAACTTTTATGTACTTTTATATTAACGTTTAAATGTTGCCATGTAGAGAATGGTCTTTTAGATACAAGTTCGATACATCTCTTAATATACGTTTTAGATATGATTATAATTTAACATATCGACCTCGTATGTTTAAAAGTAGCCCGCACAGAGAATGTACGATTTTTAACAACGACGTCAGGTTTAGAAAGGAAGATTAGTACATAACCTGACATAACCTTAAACCTTACTATGCTTATTTCCTCGCATTTTAAGAACAAGTAGTGTTTTGTGTTGTGAATTTAAAGTTTTTTCTCGTAATATTAAAGGAAAATATGGATCGGAAAGTAAGTAGATTACACTATTTTCTTTTATACTTTAGTTTTTATGTACGTAGGTATATAGATAAACTGACCAAAAATCCTTATTATAAAGATCAGTCGTTTCCTTAAGATAAAGTTACCATTCGTCCCGAATATTGGGGTAATAAGTCCGGATTTCATTTCGTGAGGTACCTTCCATCCCCTAGATACATATAAATTAAAAAAAAAGAATGAAATAAAATTTGGTTGCTTTATACCTACCTACATAATCTGTAGTAATTCACGTTAGAAGACCGGAAAGTAGTATTCGCTTTTTTATTCTGTGGTGTTTGCAGGTTAAGCCAAGCGGTTTCTAGGGCGAGCCGTAGGCAAGTCCTGGAAACTTGGCGAGACCTGCAAAACATTTGTTTTTAGATCCTGTAATGTACAATCTTTTTTTTTCAACCGAAACTATTAAAAAAACAAATTTTAATATTTAAAAACCGGTCTATTTATCCGCTTGACTTGGATTGGACACTTATTATAACAATAAGAATTATTTAAGACACCCACGTTACATTAGTGCTTAGGCCTCAGCCTTTGTGGACTGTCCAAAGATTTAAAAAAAACTGAAGTTTGTTTTCATAACAACCATAAATAAAAAAGCTGCTAAATTAGCAGCTCATTTTCTATTTCATGGATGTGCAAAGTAACAAATAAGACTACAAAAGTGACAAATGAGCCTGGCAAAAGTATTTTCCCGGTCAAGCCCGGGAAAAAGTTATCTTCTGGCAAAAAATTCTACAGAAAATGGGTATTATTCGATCAATCGGAAAAAAAACTTTTTAGAGGACTTAAGAAGCAAAAATTTGATATTTTAAATAAATAAAATACTTCGGTTAAATTGATTTTATCAAAGTTTTAACTTAAACTATTCACTGTGATGTATTATATTTTTTAATTTTTAAATCCCTGATATTAGACACTTGACACAATTATAATAATAATAATAACAATAATTAAATTATTAGAAAATTAATTATGAAACAAATTGTAGATGCAGTACAGTCTGTTTTCAAATAACAACTAATCAAAAAGTGGATTGGCAGTGAAAAAGGGAGGCAGTGGTTTAACATGCTCAAGTGACGTAACTAGTATAACTATAAGTAAAAAATTCTTTAAGAGATAAATTAAATTTTTAGTTGGATTGTTTATCAATAGAAGAAAAAAATAATATAATACAAAGTTTCTAAATCCTTTTTCAAAATTGGGTGGTTAATCAGTAGTTTACTTTACCATTTAGTAATGGCCAATCGAGTTGCTAATATTAGAGAAAATTCCGACTATGTATTAAAAAAATTGCAGGCTTTTAAGCCAACACAGGGTTTTTATCCTTTATATTAGGTAAAATAATGTAGCTATGACACTATCTGCAAATATAGCTTTTTTTGCCAAACTAGTATCTTCTTTATTAATGCAGCAATTATGTCAGTAACTAAAAGTATTGGGGCAAATATTTTACAAAGTTTTCTTTTTCCAGGTGCAACTCGGAGGAAAAAATAGAACAGAATATGGATATTAAAAATACATGAACATACAATTGATTTTTAATAAACATTTATAAATTATATAGGCATTTTTTTATACCTAACTTTAGACCTTTTTATTTTTATTTTTAAATATTACTCACATTTACACATCACAAAATATTTAAGACTTTTTATAAAGTAAATTAAGACAGATAAACATTATTACATGAACATTTCTATATATGAACTGTTACACATTGTGTGGATAAGCTTTGCATATTAAATAGTCTGTACACAAATTCGGAAAATGTGAAAGGAGATATTTAGATATTTTTATAAATAAATTTTTCCTAATATTTTATATAAGTATTTTTTTTTAGAAATAGTCACTCGTCACTGGTTTTATCTTTAAACCATTGTATTATTTCGGGGTCGGCGAAAAAAATTATTATCAACATTAACTGGTTATTTACAACATATTTTTACATCCATAATTTTTCAGTGGCATTTTTAATAAAAGAATGGACGCAAAATTTACTTTTATACATAAAAATGCTAAAACTTTGAGGTAAACAATTTTTTATTATGGTTAATTAAATAATTTTTAAGGTTTTAATAATAAAAGGGGTATTTTACACTTCTAGTTCTACAAAACGTACCTAAACACAAAGGATATTTAATCAAATTTTTCTTATTCCACCAGCCTTCGTTTTAAAAAATAGATTTCATTTTGTCAGTGCTTTTTGCATACAAGTAAATTTTTGCCCACTTCAGAAGTTTAACAGAAAATAATATACGAGGAAAAGCGTAAAAAATCGTTCAGTAATTTTAATCAAATCCGTGATCGATTACTTTAATATCAACATTTTTACAAAAAGTTTGCCCTTTTTAATATACTTGGTATCGTGCTCCTCCTAATGATAAAGTCGCCAACTTAATACGTTTAGTGAATTTCAAAGCCATCATCCTTATACTGATTTTTATTTTATAGCTGTACAATAAATAGTTTACAAAATACGATTCACAACCATACTTAATTAAACATTATGTATTATTACCATAAACCACACATTATGGATCCAAAAGATCTTTTAATATTAATTGATTAATGGAAATATTACAGAACACTAGTTTGTTTATAATCAACATAACAAAACCGCTTATTAAAGTCCTTAAAAAATCCTCTTTATAAGGTAAATTATATAACGTGGATGTTTTAGAATATGTGTTAGGCATAACCAAGGAAGTTTAAAGGTGTATGGAAGCCCAATGCTATGGCCCATTCGATCAAAAAATGTCCAGCCCAGTATGAAAATAACTGTCAGAGTTGGCCCCGCCGATTTTGCGCAATAACGAAATTCCACGAAATAATTTAATGTGTTGCCTACTTACACACTGATAAATCAGTGTGTCGCTAGGCAACACATTATACTTTTATGAGAGCCGTATTAGTTTCGATTGTTTTGCTTTGTGTGATTATATTTTGTGGTTGCAGAAGTTTTTTGGATTGATAAAAACCTTCTTATTTTAGTGATTAGTGTTTATTAAATTGTGACTATAATTTTGTGTTTATTGTTTGTTACTTATAATATCGTAACAAAATGACTAGAGGTTGTATGGTTTTGTCTTGCAAATCTAAGGGTAACATACCCGGCATTTTTTACTTTAGGTAAGTATTTCTTATATTTAAATTAGGTGCTTCTTATGAGACGTAACGTAAGTAACCGAATAAATAATAATATATCAATTATGAATAATAGAAAATAAAAATTTCATAGGAAATAGCAGTGAGAAAAGTAAGGGCAATCCTAACTATCTTTTAGATGATTTCCACAATAATTGTGTATTTCTGTGGATTATTAAAAAAAAGGTTAACATTTAGGTACTTTTATTTCATTTAATAACTTAGTACATTCTTTTAAAGGATCAAAATTATTAATTACTGGACAGACCAGGCAAATTTTAATATATACAGGTTTCTCTAATTGAATAAAAAGAAGTACAATTTTATGTTAAAGTTCCTTTTTGCTTTTTCTGTATTTGTTTAAAAAGAAATTAGATTTTTGATTTCTTAAACTTAAATTATCAACCTTTTAAGCTCAACATACTGTAGACACATAATATTTAACGGTTACTGTTACAATGGATACGTAGGTACCAAAGGTTACTAAACATTTTTAACCACTGTTATTCTGTCTCATGAATGTTTGTTATTGGTGAAAAGTATATGCCTAAAAAGCAGTTATAAAAAATTTCACTTTTTAATGTACAACCACAATCTTAGGATAAGATTAAACTCATTTACACTATCTTGCCCTTCTTTTATCACAAAATTGGTGATAAGTACATGAAACTATCATACAATGTTTGAAATGTTGTGTGTATTTATTTATTTAAAAAGATTTTTGGTAAAAATACAAAACTCTCAAAAATATCGACCATTTAAATAGAAGGCTGTAAAGTGGCGCCATCTATTCTTTCCATATTATATCAGATGATATAAAATCGAATATTACAAAATATTTTTAAATATTCTATGGTAGTATCGTTTAATAACCAACAATTTTGTGCAAAAAATAAAAAAACAGTGAATGCTTGAATTTGACATTTGATGATGTCAACTTTATAGATAGTAACAAAGAATTATGGAAGTCCGGCTTTGACCTACTATTCACTGCGCAAACTCCGCGGGGCCAATCCCCCGATTCCCGCTGCCCTGCACGCCTGGACAATTTTGTTCTACAGTATTGGGCTTCCATACACCTTTAAACTTCCTTGGGCATAACCAATGAAAAATACGTAACGAGGCCGTGTAAGTTTCGAAACCAAAACGTTGTATTTTTAACGTAACTAGGATTTTGTTAAGTTGAAGGAAATATAACGAAACTATTAGGTTCAAGGTGCTGTTATTGTTTCAAGATGATTAACGTAACAAAGAAACAAAAAAACATAAATCTAACGTAAGTAGCATGATTTTTTGCTTAGTGGGAAGTAATTCAAAGAAAAAAATAATATAGTTTTAAATAGATGAATCTCGCGACAAGTTTTTATATCATATAAATTAATTGTGTAGTGTAGTTAATTGATGGGTTTGATTTAATTTAAAGATTCTTTTTTCTTTTTAGTACACGTGAATAAAAGCTAGTTTTTAAAAATGTTTTTTACTATTAATTTATTTATGCCTGCACCAATAAGGCAGTAGCGACTTTCACACAAGAATTGAGATATCAGGAAAGTCAAAGCTGCCGATGCCGCTGAAAAAATACAACTAAACTTTTTACACTCGCGGGAATAAAAACGATTGTGGTTATTTCATTCATGGTTCGTTGGACCTCAGGTCCGATTTATTTGGATTTATTACTTGATTATTTTTATGTGTTGTTGGTTTCCTTGATACATTTTTTATTATTATTTATTTGTAGCGGTATACTTTGATTTAGATTGAGTGATTTATTTGAAAGGTACAGGGTTATGTTTTAGAACGTTTTTGCGTATACAAAAACTAACATAAAATATGGTCTACACAGAGCGAAAAGAGTTATTTTATAATATTTCTACAAATTATGTGTATTGGATTAAAATAGTACGTAAATTTGCGGAAAACAAATATAAAGAATTAAAAATACAGATCTCTATGCAAACACTAAAGATTTTTTAAGCAATGATGCTACGAGGCGAAAAATAAAAATGTATAATAGTTAAATATTGTTTTATTAGAAGTAAAAATGATATTTTTTAGCGACATTACAGGCGAGCTAAAAAACTATTTTAACACCGACTAAAACATGCTATTTTTTTAATCGTCGCAAATAATTAAAGTCGCAATAATTTGTTTTAAATGTATAAATTATTGATAGTAAAAAATATAGGAGGCCAAGTGACTTAGTCATCATATAACCTTCTTTTGTCGTTACTATGATTAACTTTACTGATTGCCAGTTTAAACAACAAGAAAAATTACCGATTTTTGGGATAGTCGTTAAATTCTGTAAACGTTTGTGTTTGTTATTTTACAAAAGTTCAATTATTATGGAATGGAAATCGCAAAGAATGTAACTGACGGATTATTACATACTGTCGTTGTTTGGTACCATGGTGTAATAAAAAAATATAAAACATTATCGTTAAAAAGCATTCTTAACATATTTATTTGGAAATAGGAAGGAATATAAAAATTCTACTATTTAGTCGCATTATTCAATGATACAATGATTTAATGAAAAAGTCAAGTGTCAGATATTTTTTTTATATATACTAGATTGGGATGTGCTATTGAATGGTATTGATGATACACAAAATCAGAAGTGTTGCCAAGGACGTTTCATCCTATTTAAAACTTCCTAATTGCGAGCACTACACTTGCCATTGCCTACAACGTACGTCAGCTACACTACTGATAGTAACAGGGGCAGATATTACCTACATTAAAAGATAGCTGTAATAAACTAGACAGATATACCAAAAGATTGGATTTATTAAATAGAAAATACTGACAACAGTAAACTAATAATGACAACTATAAACTGACAATGACAAGTATAGAGTGGTCGAGTACTAAGGTGAACAATATATTAAATTAATAAAATACAGGTTTAATTTATTATTACATTCTTCCCTTCCTGTAAATGTTAAAAATCTATAGACTTTTTGATTCTTCTTAACTCTTTTTTCGGACCCGTTTGCCTCTTTAGTTTCACTAATCTCATTTTGAGTAGTAGCAATTTCAGAATCTAATTGAGGCAACAAACAATCTTCTTTCGAACTTTGGCTAGGATTCTCTAAGATACTATCACCCTGTACAATTGAAGCGCTTTTATCTTCGTCAGTTATTCCTGCAGGTGCTGGGTATATATTTGATACTGCAGTTTCTCTTCCGTCCGGTAATCTTACAAAGGAATAATTAGGATTAGATTCTAAGAGGTCTACTTCTTCAACAAGTGGTTCATATTTATTGGAAAGTACATGTTTCTTCATTAACACTTTACCAGAAATAGTTAACCGAGTTGGCCTGGAGTATCCATTTGTTGATTTTCTTTTATAATTCAACATTCTTTCATGGGGAATAGTATTTATGGCAGTGCAGAGTAATGATCTTATTAAATGAAAAGCTTCTTGCAAAAACCAGTTCCCAATGACTAATTTCTAAATTTTTTGATTTGAGTGCCAACTAAATCGTTTTCCAAATTGTTCCATTTTTTTCGTTTAATTTGTCCGTTTCCTTGAGGGTTATATGCTGTTGTTCTGCTAGTTGATACACCTTTTGACTGCAAAAACTGTTTTAAATCGGAAAACATCAATGATAATTCTATATCAGAATAATATGACAAGGCCTTTCAAAAGTGCAAAATAAATTGGTTAAATGTTTAATCACGGTTGTAGAAGACAAATCAGCACAGGGAAAAGCAAATGGAAATCTCGAATATTTATCTATAATGGTAGGAAGATAATAAGTGTGGCTTGTGGAAGGTAGTGGTCCCTTAAAATCTAAGGATAAATGTTCAAACGGAGCTGCAGATTTAATTAGTGTACTAGAATTTTTATAGAAGCGTGGTTTTATAGATACACCTACAGGACAGGATGCTATCATAGTTTTAACTTCTTCCAATTCGAATCAAATGTACCATCCTCGTTACACCTGGATGACAAAGTTCAGCATGAAGTTTTTTTTAATTCTGTAGATTAGGAGTTAAATTGGCACAAATACTAGATAATGCGTCTGCAGCACTGTTCTCTTTTCCTGGTCGATGGGTAATATCAAATTTGTAACGTGTAAGTTCCAATGGCCAGCGTTTTATAATTTTTTATTTTTCCTGTATGTTTGTAGTTGAAAATAAATGAAACTGACTTTTGATCTGTAAGAATTTTAAAGGAAGGTCCAATCAAATAATGCCTCCATTTTCGAAGAGATTCTGCTATGGCATAGGCCTCCTTTTCTATAGCGGAATGACGACGTTCACTTTCTAAAAGAGTTCTTGAAAATAATGCTTCTGGCGACCAATCTTGTGAAAGTGTTGCACCTATCGCATAATCTGATGCATCAGTTTCGACAGTAAAAGGTATCTTTTTATCTATTGCAATTACTACTGATTTAGCTATATCAACTTTAATGCTTTTAAATGCTCTTAATGATTCTGTTAAAACTGAAAATGACATAATTTGTACTAAAGGTTAAATTTTCTCCGAAAATTTTGATATCCATTTAGTGAAATGAGATACGTTTAAGAGATGCCTGATTCTCAGGTAATTCTAAGAGAGGACCAAGTCTATCAGAATCTGGTCTAATCTTCTTATTTTCAATAGTGTAACCAAGAAGATGAATTTTTCTTAAAGCAAATTTAGATTTTTTATAATTTAACTTTAAATTATATTTTCTTGCAACTTCAAAAAATCTCTAAAGATTAAAATCGTGTTGAAATTTATCTTTTCCACATATTGTTACGTCGTCTAAATAGGCAAATGTAGCTAGTAATTTTTCATGTCATATAAAATTATCTTTTACTTTTTAGAAACTAGCAACACTATTTGTTACTCCAAAAAGTTTTCTTGTAAATTAATATAAATTACAGCAAGCTTCAATGCTGTATATGGCTTTTCATGTTTTGCAATAGGTATTTGATGATAAGCACTTTTGAGATCTATGGTACTAAATATTTCATACTTAGATTTATTTGCAATAACATCTTTTAAATTAGGTAAAGGGTTAGCATCCAATTTGGTAATTTGATTGATAGTTTAAGCATAATTAGTAACCATACGTATCTTATGATTTGTACTTGACAATACTAGAGTTTGAGCTCTCCATGGGGAATTACTCTTTTAAATTATTTCTTCTGTGAGTTATTTTTGTACATCTTCTCCAATGAACTTTTTGTCAGCTACAGAATGTTTTCTAGATTTTACGGCTATAGGTCAACAAACTTCTGTTAAATTGTTAAATAAAGTAACAGATGGAATAGAATCTTCAGCAAGTCGCATATTCTAGGGTGACTCAGGCTTCCACCAAAAGATACTTTAACTTTTAAGTGCTGCTTTAGAATAATATCCGAGCAAAGATCTTTCATAATTAACAGTTTAACGTTTACATATAAGTTATTTTTCACACATTAATGCCATGTTTACTCGTTTACTGGAGGACTCTAAATGTATTTTATGCTTAACAGCAAATTTACTGCTGATAAAACCTGACGTACCTCCAGTATCTAGTAATGCTTGAGCAATGTTTCCATTTACCTGAATAGATATAGTTGTTTTATTTAATCCTGTTTCTAAAGTAACACATCTTATACCGGCTAACGTTTCATTAGCTGCAGCGGTGTGGTTATTTGATAATTTATTTCCACGACAAACTTTAGCAAAATGTCCTTTTTTTGTACAGTTTCTACAAATGTCGTCAGCTGCTGGGCATAGATATCTAGGATGTCTTTGCCTCCCTAGAAAAAGCATTTCTGAAGTTTGGAAAGCGCTGTTAATACATTATCTTTCCGGAGTATGGATTCATTTTGATAAGAATTATTATTACTAACAGTTAAATGGTTTATTAAGTTTTGAGAAGTAGAAAAATCCTGTAAATGTAGTTACGCCATTTTAAGTGACTAAGCTTGCTTGTGCGCATCTTCCAATTCGAGTGTATTATGCTCAAGGAGTCGTTGGCGTATTACTGAAGAGGTCAAGCCAGATATAAAAGCATCCCTAATATAATCGTTCTTATTTTGTTTAGCGGTAACTTCTTTAAAATTTCATTCTTTGCTCAGTAATTTTAGTGACTGTAGATATAGGTCTATAGATTCACCTGGCTGTTGACGCCAAGTAGCTAAACAATGTCGAGCATAAATTTCAATTTTAGTTTTTACATAGATTTTATCAAGGATTGTTCTAGCCAAGTTATATTCTTAACACTCATTAATTAGCACATAAACACTAGAAGATTATGATTTATTAGAAGATAGCTTAACTTCATCTCTGTTTTTAATTTGTTCTTTATTCTTGTTGAGGAAGTTCTCGAAAGTTTTTTCCAATGGATCCAATCCTCAATAGCAGAGTTTACTGTGGATTCGACGTTAAATTTTTGTGGTCGAAAATATCGTTCCATACTTCTTAGTTAGCTATTATTTCTGTTTAATAAATTGTAATAAACTAGACAGATTTAGCAAAAGATTGGCTTTAATAAACAGAACATATTGACAACAGTAAATTAATAATGACAACTATGAATTGACAATGACAACTATAGAGTGGTGGAGTACTAAGGTGAACAATATATAAATTAATAAAATACAGGTTTAATAATTATCACAATAGCTGAAGGGTAAATTAAAGATTCTTTTACCATAAAACTGGCGATTTCAGAAAAAATATTGGAATCATAGGTAAAGCTACCACACCTTTCGTAAAGTGCTTCCATCCGGGTAATTCAATGCAACCATAGATAATTGAACCATTAGTGTAAATATCGGTGAAAAGTATGGTCATGATATTACGAAAGACGTATTTTTAAAAGAAATATTTGTTGTTCGCCTGTCTGCAGTTTGTTTTGTGATTCGCGATAACATGATAATGCAAAGTCTAATTGAACTTAAATTTAATACAAAAATGTATTTATGTATCTCGGTTACATATTGTACCCTTCATTTAATTTCCGGTTTAACCCTCATTAATATATACTTTCAATTTTAAAAAAGGTCACCCCACCCCATATGTATTTACCTCTCCAGGACTAAAGTTAGTAAACTAAACGTATCCACAGCCCTGTTACAAGTTATACATGGTTGTACTTGGAATACCATCCAGGTATAAAAAAGTAAAAATATACTGGGTATTTCAATTGAAAATCTAAATTTTAAGTGTTTTCCGATTAATCCAGACTTTTTTCAGGTTATTGTACAGCATTAAAGAAGATTTTACAAAGTTTCCCCCTTTTCAGATGTGTGAAAAAGTGAAAGACCGCTAGCAGAAAATTATTAAGGATTGCTCAATATGTTAATTATCAACTAAAAACCAATACCTAAAAAATAATAGATTATATTCCAAGAGCCAACAAAGTGTAATTTTCCATGATTCAAAATATTTTATAACAAGAAAGCTCTGTTTAATACCTTTAGGTGTTTCTAAAGATTAAAAGCTTCCATGCGTAAAACTTCTCATGCTGCATTTTTTTTATTCGCGCCTGCGTATTTTTTTATTTCTAAAAAATACTGCAATTTTTCTTTGATGGAAGAAAAACACGACAGTGAGCTATTTTCTTGTGCTGTCTGGCAATTATGGTAATTTTTTTAATAATGTTTAGGGTATCAGCATTAAAATATTTTGACACTATGCAATTAACTTAACCTATTTATAAATGCCAACTAAAAAATACATTTACTAATTAATATTATACTTAGGAATTAGAAAATTAGTATATAATTTATTTACAAATAAATCAAATTTTAGTAAATTAATAGACTTTATTGTCAGAACAAGTTGCAGCAGTAAACGAAATTTCATGCCAGATAAAGTCCAACAAGGAGAATTTTACACAAGAAACCGTTGATACTATAAAACCACTTTTAGATAATATGTTCTTATTATTTCACTTTAAGATCGATTATTGAAATAGTTTAGCCTTTTACGTTTATTTCTAAACATAAACATAACAATACTGTGAAAATAAAATATGTCTAGGCATCCAGAAGTTCAAACTTTGAAAACATGATTTTTTAAAATTTCTTTATAATAAAAACATATATCAATATAATGACTTTGTCCTTTATTATGAAGGAATGTACTACGTTTTGTGCATTAGTTTTTGGTAATGATTTTATTTCTTGCCGTTTATTGCAAATTCGATTTTAAATAATTAAATTGGAAATCAGCACTTTACCTAAAAGTATTTTATTGTACCTAAAAAATTGACAATTGCCCTTAATGTCCACGAGCCTACGTTACTAAAACTATAAAAATTTTCACTTGAAACCAAACAACATTCGCGTAAGACATATGAAATTTGAATGCAAACTATGTGGCAACTTTTATCTATTTCAAGAAAAGTTGTTTTTAATTTACAACGCCACTAAATTTTAAATTAGCAAATTGTCAAATGAAATTGAACCTGTTTAATTCAAAAAGTGCCATATATTACTATTAAACCCCAAACGACATCGAACGGAAGGAAACGCGAACGCGACTTTGCCTCAGATAACTAAAAAAAACTTCCATAAATCGTGTTTTCTTAGCTCCGCCGGGCCAAACTTGCACAAACTTGAGTTAAGTCCCGCCATCGTTCACTTTGAATCATGGCTGGCTCGACGTGGATCCGCATTAATTCTGGGCACTAAATCGGAAGGGACTAAACTATGGTCCTCGCGGAAGCTAAACAAGGAGACGTATGCGGGTTCGTAACTCTATAAATCGTATTTCTTTACTTTTATAAAAAAAGAATAACATTTTAAAAATATACAGACCAAAACACCTAGAATTTATTTAGTCCTGTTGGGTTTTATTTTATCATCTTTTTACGACATGATTATGGTGCAAGTTTACAGAATTATACTGTGTGTCAAATTCTTTAATTTTCTTTTTTAACAATAACTTATTTAAAATAGTTTATCTTGTTTTTTTAGAGGAGTACTGCGAAAATGCGTGTTTTCGAGACTCTTTTGTCTAGATTTTTATATCCTCTAGTCCAAAAATCTTTTCCAGATTTCATTCAACTGTCTTTTTGTTTTTGTTTTATCATATGCCTACGAAAAGCCACACACCTCTTCGCAATAGACAGTAATTTTTTAAGCGTTAAACCGCGAAGTTAGATATAGTGACAAACCTAAAAGTGACTCTAATTTTCTGTTTGTTTAATAAATTTCTTTATTATTATCTGGTTGTGAATTAACGGCGAATCCTGGGGGCTTACACCCTATGGTTGTACGTCACACACATTAGGCCGTTATGCAACACATATCGGCAGTCGTAAGACCAAACCGTCTACAGACACTGGCATGTCTGTGTATAGCCAGAACCTTCTATGGGTATGGAAACTATCCTGTCCTTAACTTCCTTGAATATTTTTATCAAAACCGATGCTATCAGCAGTGCTTATAGTATAAAAAACAAAAGAACGTATGAAATAAATCCTGGAAAATATGGTCACACAAGCGCAACACATATTATTGACGAACATCTCTTGAATATGAAATCAGACCACTGACTGTGACTTTGACAAACTTTAACAAACCATATAGAGTTAGCTGCGATTCTGATATAATATGGACCTCCAGAGGCCTGGTTTGGTACACCAAAGACAGATGATGGAGTGGATGCTGGTGTATTTGGAGTAAGGCCCAGAGCGACTTACAGCTTTCCATTAGACAAGCATGCCACAGTACACCAAGCAGAAATATATGTTAACGAAGCATGTGTTTAATAGAATGTAAAAAAGGTGATATCATAACCAAAACAAACGCATTCGCTCAGTCAAGCTGGCCAAAAAGCCTTAAACTCCCATCGTTTTACAACAAAAACACAATGGAGTGCATGAACGACCTAAAAGAACTTGCTTACAGGAACAGCAGAATAGAACTTCTTTGGGTTCCTGGACACATGGTAATGTAACGCAATAAAAAAACAAACAAATTAGCAAGAGTCGGCTTTTCTAGAAAGTTTAATGACCCACCTGTTTTAATAGCGCGAGGACTGGCCAGGTGATGAAAAGAAAAGTAAACATGCGGTCTTTAAAACAACATCTGGATCATGGGCATGCATCACTTGGTCCTACTACTTGTCTTACTTTTCACAGGCCACTATCATCTAAGGAAACACTTGCAAAAAATGAGCATTTATAACGGTCCCACAACATGCAGGCGTTTTAACGAGAAGGAGAACAGAGCATCACACACAATATACGACTGCAAGGCATATACAGAGCGAAATTCCTCTTCCGCATTAACATTTTGGTAGAAACCTAAGGCAGATAAATGGGATTTATTTCATTAGAGCCCTGTAAAAGTCATTAGTATTTATGCTTATCGTTATATTTATACTGAATTATTTTTAGACTTTATAGAAGGATGGAAGGGAAAGGAAGATTTGCTTTAAAAGTGGCGTTATTATTAAAACGAAAGCTTTCTCTGAGAATAAACTCAAGAATGCAAAAGTTGTTGAAGACGACATTTCTCAGATATGGGATAAGTATTCTAAGCTAAGTCTGATATGCGAGTCATACAGGGTATACATAGATAGAAGAATCCCAGCTTTTTCGAAGCTGCTGTCAGTTATGAATATAATGTATTTAAGCCAATTAAGATCAGGCAAAAACTTATACTTACAAGGTTATTTTTTTTGTTTGAGTTTGGCCGCTCATTAGTAAAGGAAAGAGTTTAAACAGACTTTCTTTGCGACAACAAACATGATATCCTTGAGGCATTTAACTATACAAAGGCACTTTATTTAAAATTATTGAAAGGATATCAGAATAAAACAAAGCTTGTTTTACAAATCCGGCCCTAGGACTGGCTTGAGAAAATAAATATTGGAGCAGCAAGGGTGCTGTTAACAACAAAGCTACGAATCTGTCTAAATGTAGAATATATAAGATCATTGATGTAAATAAGAAATAGAGTCTGTTCCAATACTAAGCCATGGGGTTTCCCAGTAATAATTTGGAACAAGCTAGAGAAATAACCAAATACAATAACAGATAGAGATTAATTAAAATGTTAACTGAGGAACCAGACAAAAAGATGAGGTGGAAGATCGTATAAAAATTTATTAAGAAACGCATAGTTGGGTAGTACAAGTTTGAATTTATTTTCAGTTGCTTTATTTGGGCATAATTTACAAAAATTGTGGACTGTATAATAAAATGTATTTCTAGTAATTCTAGTCATCGCTATTGCGGAAGAGAGGGCTTCAGGGAATCTGCCAGGAAGCTTAAGAGGCTTGTGTCGATTATGTAAAACCAATAAAAGCAAATCTGCTGTGGATCTTTTGTCATGGAATGAGTACTGTCTCCAGTATATAATTCTGTGATTTTCTAATTATTTTTAAAATCGGGTGATTGTTATTTTTTTACATTACGTTGCAAATTACTTAGAAAAGATATGTAAGTCTTTATTGAGAAAAGAGTCTTCTTAATCCTTACTCGAGGATACGTTACACGTAAGCGACCTATTAATATGAAATTTAAAAGAGGCGAATAAGGATAGGTGTCAGTTTAGGAACACATTTTTGGCTATTGCTGATATGCCATCCAGTCCGTGGTATTTTGAAATATTACCAGAAAAACTATTAAGCGTAATTTGCTTATGACAACTGTTAAAAGACAAAAATTAGCAGGAGAGTTAAAAGCGAATTGTTCTGCAAAGGCTTGAGCCTTTCCTTTAAAAACAATGAATGTTGTTTTTGAGAGTTAGGACATGGAAAAAATAACTCTAAAGTTTTACTTGACGTTTTCGACAAAGGATCAAAAAGATTTATTAGAATTTAATTTAATTTTTTATTTAATCGGTAATTAAATCTTTTGCTTCTCCTCTCGGGTTCTGACTTTTTTTAAATAATTTTATGAATAAAATAAAAAGTTAATTGGAAAAATATATATAAAAATAATTTGGTACCTTTATCTGAAACGTTTTATAAGTGTCAGTTTACTGAGTACCAAACGTGTTTTGTTTTAAGAAATCTTTTTCGAATGTCGATTTTGTAAAACTGCCTTTTTTGACAACACTAATTTACCCTCTGTCCAAGTTAAGCTTTCTGTCCTTGAAATAAATCTAATCACACTAAATAATTAAATAAAAACAATACTACAATTTTTGCCATAAGACAGTTTAAACATCATTTACCTCATAAAATATTCCATTATTTTGATAGTGTTTAAAATATTCCACGTAACTTATTTCATATTATACAGTTGAGTAATTCAATCCAACTCTAAATTTACAGTCATGATTTACAGGTTTACAGCGAACAGGTTTCCTCCTTGAGAGGTCAGCTGACGGCCCACGCATCGAGCGCACCTAATGGCCAATTAATTATGGACGAGCGAGCCAGTGAAGCCTAAGCATCATTGTTTTGCTGCCCTGGTAAACAAGCCATAAGCTTTTGTGTTAGTGTTTGTTCGAGTTAATTTAAATCGAATATGAAGTAAAGTTTATAAATCCCACTAAGTTTCCTTTTTATTCTGACTTTTAGTTGGCAGCTTATTTTTTTTATGTACAGGGTGGCCAGATAAGAATGCAAAGTGCTTTATTTTGGAAACTATTCGTCGTAGTAGCGGTAAAAAATTTTATGACTAAAGTGGCCAAAAGAATACCGTGGAAAATATTTTCAGATTTCCAAGATGATCGCTAGGCATTTTTTTAAATTTTTTGAACAAAGAATATTTTAATTATTTAAAAGTTATTAAATTAGGACATTTAATTATTGAACCTTGAAAAAAAAACAAATAAATAATAATAAATATCGGTGTAATAGCCTCTTATTAAAATTATATGATAACTAAATATTCTTTGTTCGATATTTCAGACTACGAATAAGATATCGAGATACGGTTTTCACTGCCTATTAAGCTATCATTTCACTACATTTTTATAAAAAAAGTCATATTATTGCATTTAACTTTTTAGAGAATTTTGCAATTTTCTGTTATTAGATCAAAAAACGCGCTCTAGCGGCATTACTAAGAACTAGACATATCACAGATAAGAAGATAAGACGGATTTGTTGGAGCAATAAATGTTTTTTCCATCGAGATTAAGTTTGTTAAAATCCGTTCAGTCGTTGAGGAGTTACAGCTGTTTATTTTAAAAAAATTGAATTACCCCCCACCACTTTATTTTAACAGATACGTCACATAGTGTTAAACAAAAATTACTGGAGTAAAGCTGAGCTTTAAAAAGCATATATTTTTGGTAACATTTACTGGGTAGATTTCAGTGAAAAATCACTTAAAAGTTTAAGATGGCGGTTACGCCCCCTGGCGACCATCTTCGAAATCTGAAAATATTTTCCACGGTATTCTTTTGGCCTCTATAGTCATAAAATTTTTTACCGCAAGTCTCTACGACGAATAGTTTCCAAAATACAGCACTTTGCATTCTTATCTGGCCACCCTGTACAGAAAAAATATAATGGACTAGATATATATACGGGATGATCCATTTTACTTAAACCATACAAATAAACAAAAAAATGAAGGTTTAAAGAAAAACATTTTAATTACATTTTTTTTTAATATGACGTCGAAAATCCAGTGGGACTTATAATTACTGGTTTCCTAAACCGCATTTTTTAGGTCGTATCAATATTTTTTTTTAACTAGCACCCCATATTTTTTTTAGTCTAGCTTTATGTACAGGAAAAGATATTTTTTTAAGATTTGTTTGGTTCGACAATTTTTAAATATATTTAGTAAGATAAATTTTTAAATAACGTAAACAATAAAAAAATATTTTTCTAAAAAACTTTTTTTTTATTTTAGCCCTCTGACATCGTTTAAAAATTAGTTTCGAATTTTAGACGAGTTTATAGTCGAAATATAACAAAATTCGACAAAATAGTCAAATAAAATACATTTAATATTGCCGTGTTTCTATTGATCGATATAGTTTTAAATAAAAATAAGCAAGTAGAAGTAAAAAAAAGTAAAATATTTAAATTTACACAATTGTGACGTGCCTTTTAAAAAAGTATGACATTGCAGTAGAGCTTCTCGACCCCAGTGCGACAAGCCCTTGTAGTACTTGTGTCCTAGTGTTTTTCGTGAAAGTAGAAACATTTTGGTATCCTTTTTTCTAAGAGACCCCGTACAAAATCTATGGAGTTTAAATCTACTGACGTGGCAGGCCACGCAACTGTACCACCCCTAGACCTAGTGGAAGTTTCTGTTCAAAAAATGCATTTTTTGTCTGTCTATAGTACCATAAATCAGTTTATCTCCAATAATTATACACCAAGCTTTCAACATCTAATTGCTCATCACTATTATAGTAATCACTTACCAACAAATTCATATTAGAACACTAATAAAAAAAATCAAAGCGGTTAAAAAAATGTATTTTATTGCACTTAGTTAAATGCCAATTTACAAAATATCACCTGTTCAGGAAATAATTCCCATAAGGTTCTTGCTGTGTATGTGGTATGCCTGAAATTTATACAGTATTTTAATATTCAAATATTTATTTTAAATAGTGCGAAATAATGAAGAACTCAGTAGAAAGTCAATAGTAACAGTAGCCAGCTACATGCAGATCTATTGCTTCTGATACTAACATCAAAGCCTAATTATTTCTAACTAGTTATAGTGGTTTGGCATTTCCTCTATACAATTTTTTTTGTTAAGTTATTTAAAACCGGTAAAAGGTGTACCACGATGGAGTAGCCCTGTTTGCAAAACGCTTAACAACGGAGGCTTATGCTTTCGTGGACAGTCCCAAGAGAAATAAAACAGAGCGTTACACATTCGAAAAAAAAATCTTTTTTTTGTAAATATAGCATTAAAAATCTAATTTAGCCCTAATTTGATTAAATTTATTACTCCTGTTATAGTTAGTTGTAGGTTAAGGAAATCCACTTCTAGGCCCTCTCTAAAAATGTGTTTTTCAACAATTCTTGATGCTTCGAACGCTGTAGTTTTCAATCTTGTCGGTGTACTACCTGATAAAAGATATAATAATAAAAATGTTTATTGGATTTGCATTTAATGTCACAAGGGCATTTGAAAACCAGAACTAACTAGTTTACGAGTTATTGCAGGTAGAGGAAAAGCTGGAAAACACCTTAAAAACAATGTCTGAATATTACAAAGAAAACTCACTTAAGCCAAACCCATCAAAAACTCAGGTTAGCGCTTTTCACCTCCATACACGCCTGGCCCACAGAAAGCTGCACGTCGCTTGGAACGACACCATCCTTGAACATACCGACAAGCCCACATACCTAGGGGTTACTCTAGATAGATCGCTGACATATAAACACCATTGCGACAAAGTCCGCCAAAAGGTATCTGCAAGAAATAACATTTTAAGGAAGCTCTCAAACAGCAAATGGGGCGCAAAGCCCACCGTTCTTAGGACAACTGCCCAAGCACTCTGCTTCTCTAGCGCAGAATTCGCATGCCCTGTATGGTCAAGATCGGCGCATGCTAAGAAAGTGGATATAAGCCTCAACGAAACGTGCAGACTGGTAACAGGTTGTATGAAGCCTACATCTGTGGCAAAGCTCTATAGATCAGCGGGTTTTAGTAGCCCTGAATCACGTAGAGAAGCACACGAATTCGGTGAAAAATTTAAGAAAACCTTTGACGATCGCCATCCCCTATTCGGAATTTCCAGTGGGTCTCACAGACTGAAATCCAGACACCGATTCCTCGACAACGTTTTGGATGAGCCGCCCACCAGCTATCCTTTGTCGGAAGTAGCGCCAAATGGTACTGCATGTAAATGGAAAACGTGGAGAATGCTAAACCGTATTAGAACTAATTAAGTGGAACCTTATTCCAGAAACTGACGACAAGTGCGAATGTGGTGCGGTGCAGACGATGGACCATCTCCTCGCATGCATTGACTGTCCTGCAACTTGTTCCTTGGACGATCTATGGCTAGCGAGACCTCAAGCATTGGACGTGGCTCAATACTGAGCCGAAAAGCTATAAAGCACTCCGGACACGAAAAAGTAAAGTAAAGTACTAGTTATTGAGCGATGAATGAAAAATGAACAAAAATTGTACGGTTTCTTTTGAAAATAATTGGGACGCGGGGGCCCAACCTTTTGCAACTTTAAACTTTGTTTACTGGGCTATTATTGAAAGGTAAAAACAAACTGAAATCAATTATTGAAATGTAAACACTTGCTGAATCCTTGGTCGCTTGGTCGTTGTAAATTGCCATAAATAGACGGGCGAATGGTAAGTCAAAGGTAACGACAGTAAACAAATAGAGCTGACGACAGTTAACAAAACAAAGATATGCGTGCGCAGTTACATGAGAGGAGCAACATCTCGGAATCAACTTTTACCAAACCACAGCAGGTATGATTAACTCTTCCTAGGTAAAGTTGATCTGCTTATTCTTAATCACCTTTTACTGCTACTAAGAGTTTACTCTTTCTGGACAGAATTAGCTCCCCCTACAATTTACTTTTCCTGTAACATATTATTATAAATCATCATCTTTAATTTTAATTTTCAACAATATCAGATAGGGTTTAAAAATTTTTACTTTCCTAATGTAGAAAAAACTTTTCATTGGAAAGGTTGCGCCTTTTTTAATGCTGAAAAATCAACAAAATAATAAATTTTCTTCCTCTATCTATCATTTGTTTTTTTCTTCTATTAATCATTATCTTTATGCTAATAATTTCAAATATACCCTAAAAATCAATAAATTTTAATAATACCTAATATTTTAGTTTGGTGTTTGTCTATATTATTTGATTTTGTATGATGAATATATCGAATTACCTGAAGATACTGAATTATGCAACAATGCAGTTACGGGCATAATTCAAAAGTTGAAATAGGATTTTGATTTATATGCCTGCGAGACTGGCGGTTTTGATTATTGGGTAGATAATTGGATTCAGATTTTAATTGGAAACTGTATGTACAAGGTGCATTTAACTGGGTCAGATATTATATTACTTTAGAAACGTGTCTCTTTTGTTTATTGTTTGTACCCTACATAATAATTATATTATTTTAAAAATAATTAAATAAGCTGTGTTTGGAAATCAGATATTTACATTAGTAAAACTTTAAGTGATATGGTTGAGGACCAATTAAAGTAAACGTAATTAATTAAAGCAATTTTGTTTAGAAAATAATATTTAATATGAATTAAAAAAAAAAACTTTGAACAAATATTTTTCTGTTTTATATATTAAGGTACAGTGTATGTATCTAACTTAAAATACAGTTAATAAATTAAAAAACAAGTAATTTTTTAAAAAATGCTAAGAAAGAAATTATTACGGACTATGTGCAAGCTATTAAAACACACATTTTTTATTAAAAAATAGGCCATATTTTATTTCCATTAATAATGGTTTTTTAATACATGCCAAAAATTCATGATAAGGGGTTTTTGTCCCGCCAATGAATTTCGCATCTTCAAATTTTGAAATTAGAAAAAAGTTTTTTAAAACTTTAACACACCCTTATGTAAGCCAATGACAACTATGTAATCAAAAAGTCCATGAATTGTAAATCTACTAGAAACACACGCCCACATAAAAACCAATTAAATCAAGGAAAAAAAATTTTATTTTTGAAAAAAAAACAATTTATGTTAAAAGTAAATACGCTGATTACAATTTGAAACCTTAAAATCATGCCCTTTTCTATGTATAATATTAATTTCACTGGTGGTTACAAAAAATGTCACAGAAGCTTTTTTATCCGCAATGACAATGTAGGTAATCGAGTGTGATTTTTGAATATGCAAGGTGTGTTAAAAGAAGTTAATTCTTGAAATTTCGAATTTGGATAGAAATCATTGGGGCAAAACCTTTTTTCAGAGAAAAATATTTGAAAATATTTATGGCTTAAATTTTTATATCAAAAATTCGAAAATGTTGCGCAGAAAATTCGAAAAAATTTTAAACTTAACGAGTAATTTTCAAAGCAGAACGTTCAAAAGAAAACGAGCCATCTTTGAACTCTCTATTATAGCAAATGATTCATTAAATTAAAAATTTTGTTATCAATCATAGAAAATAAATTTATATAAAAAATTATTGGTAATATGTTTATTTCTCCACCATTTGAAAAACCAAAACGTTAAAAGTTTTAGCTCTAGGTGAAACAAATAAATATTAATAGTTATCTTGTACCTATCTAAATATATAATATATTCTTACTTTTTTCATTAAATAAGGGTTAATAAAAAATTATTTATTTTTGATTTACCACCTTAACTAAATTACCATCTTATTAATAAACAACACCTGTAGTTCTGTTTCATACATTATCCAAAATTTTAATATTACCAGGGTTAACTAGATTTTCATTATCGTAAGTTTCTTGAACTTTTAATTGCATAAATTTAAGGTTGTTTTAATTTGTTTAATTTCTTGCTATTATTTTCAATATAAAACGCATTCACCATTAAAAATACAGAACAAACATTTTTTAATTGCCGTATTTATTTATCATAAATCATCTTCCATATAATACTTAAAATTTTAAATTTGCCCAAATAATCGGGATTAATCTTTTCCTATAGCTACTGTCTTTATTAACAGATAAAACCTCCCATTTTTACATTATTAATCGGTATACTGAAACAAAAGTTGTTTCCTAAATTGAAGTTTCTTAACCTGTTTTATACTCAAATCAAAATAAAAAAATTCGATACAAGAAGATCAGTTATCTTTAATTTAATTAAAATTCAAGTAATATTATAGTACGGGATCTGAATTAGAGGTGACCTTCACCCCTTTGCAAACAGGATAAAAAGTATTTTTTAAAAATATAATAAATATGTAAGCAAAAGTATTTCCAGTAGGTTGCCTAAAAAATTGTGGTCAAGTCTATGTTTAATTAAAAAAATAATAATAATAATACTCCCTGTGGAATGTCAGATTTTATTTTTTTATTCTTCATGACAATATAATTGTACCAATAAATTTTTTCTTTTTGATTTTGGAAATAAAATTTTGTATAATTTTTTATTTTAAATTTTAAAAATATCCAAAGGTTTTATTTATGAAATTAAAGACAAAAATTAGTGGTGTATTAGAAATGTCATGTAAAATAAAAAAATTAGAATTAACATTATCCAGAAAGAATTAAAAACTTAATTTTTTTAATTATTCGTATCCTTGACCATATTTTTTTTGGAGAGCCTTTTGCGAAACTGTTATTTGCCTAACCTAATTTTTTATACCGTGACACCTAAATTTAGAGTACATCCCTGTTGTATACTTTATTTAAACTGTAAAAATTAAAAAGATACATAAAAATAATCATTTTCCAAAGCCCCAATAACATAAACGTAAAACGGTTTCACTTCATTCAATTTCACGCTAATATTTAGACTCCATGAAATAAAAGTGTTGCGGCGCCAAAATTATGTTTATAGTAATAGTTATGTTAAGGGCACACTTGTTGTGTTCACCAGAGAGATTCGCGTATAGGGGAATGTCTTGCTCTTTGTTCTTTCCGAAATAAAATCAATAAGGCCCTCTTTGTCACGCACACAGGAGTCTTGGGAATCGAGTTTTAGTACTTCATAAAGTAAGAAGGCGCACGCGAGCTTTCGAGGTTGAAATCTTAGGTTACTGAGGGGCCTGTTATAGAGCCGTAAAGACCAGTGATTTGATTTTATGTGTTTCGGTTAAATATCGCTTTATCCTCGGCTGGGGCGTCGTAGTTTACAAACTTGTATTTATATTTTTATGGTTGTTTATACCCCTTTTAGGTATTTCGGCCGATAGATGTAGTTTCAACTCGTAAAATGGGCTACAGTTAGGTTAGTGTTAAATATTTAGGAATTTTTTATTCGGTATTATAATTAATAAAATTATAAAATAATCTTACCATACTTTTACCTGATCTTTTACTTTAACTTATTTTTATTTTTTAAATATTTTATATGGCGTTTTAAGGTTATAATTCATTTTTGTTTACCATTTTTTTATTTCTGTTTTTTTCAAAGTTTTTAAAAATATTGTTTAAAAGTAAAAAATTGGTAATTAACAGTTGAGATGTCTGCGGCTTTAAATAAATTTTCACCAAAGTAAACTGGGAATACCACTAAACAGCTGTTTTGATGTTTTACTCATTTAAAAGGGAAAAATTTGGTGACTCTGATTAAGAGCAATAGTTATTAGAGTCCACTTAAAAATTAATAAAAAACAAAATGGGTTCTTATTTCTTTAAGTACTTGAGCATGCTAGTTGATCAATAAATTAAGAAAAACTCTGACCAACCTACTTAAAAAACTATTTGTTCAATTAGTTGACCAATAACTTGTCAGGTGTAGAACCCGTTTAAAGTTCCGCTTCCATTTATCCGCTCCGGCTGGCAACGGAACAGATCACTTCGGAACGCATTAGCTTGTAAAATGTTCTCTCTGTATCATTGGTAATTTGGTTCGAGATGAATGTAAACAAAATTATTGTTAGTTTAATCAATAAAGAAGAAATTAAAAATCAATTTAAAAAAATGCAAATAAAATATGGGTTTATGAAATTTAACCCACGCCCTAAAAAAAAACACAAAGTGAATTTGCTACTTTGTATCTTAATTTTACAAACTTTTGAGATGCATTTGTTCAATATTTAAAATAAATTACAAAAATTTTTAAGAGCCGTTTTTTTTTACTACAGAATTATTTTAGAAGACAAAATACCACATTTAGGGACAGTATAGCACCTAAAAAACGAATGGCAGTAACAAGTAACACTGCGGCAAATTTAGTAATTCATCTATTTTGACAAGAAAATACTGTTTTGTCTTTCCTTGTGTCGTCAAAACCAACGCCGACTTGTTTACTTCATCACGGAACGCAACAAATTCTCGGCAAAAGTGTTATCTTCCCCGATTCCTATTGACTAAGGTTGTTTGGCTGCGTTCCTTTAACGGGCAGTGCTTATTAAAATCGCATGTTACAAAAAAATCGCGTTACGTAGTGGCTCGTCCCGTGGCCAACCTGAGCGGATAAAGGCGCCCGGACTTCAAGTGGTGTAAATAAAATATGTGTACCATACACCTTAAAATTGTAACCATTCTTGACGCAACAGTAAAATACACACTACTTTTAAATCTAAATAAACCGGGTGTTACGAATCGTAAAAGTAAAATTTAAAGGCAGATACTACATCTAAAAATGTAAAAAAAGTGTGGAAAACGCGAATGTGTCATTAATAAAGGTCATATTTACACTAATCAGAACAGGAAAATCATTTCAGGATTCAATTTAAACTTTAATTTTGAATACACTGTTTTTGAAAAAGTTGCTGTAAATAAAATCATAAATTAAAAAAAATTGTACTAATTATCAAAATAATTTTTGCTTCGAAAACGATGCATCGTATCGTGAGACACTTTTTAGGCTGAATTAATTGGGCATTCAAAAAGTAAAATCTATTTTTGTAGTAAGTTTTTTTACGCTTACTATAAAGACTTGTCGACACGAATGCCACTGATGCAAGTGGTTTAGAAAACAATTTTGTTCATGTAAATGTGATCATTAATGATATATTTGCTTTTACCAAATTGTATCTGAAATACTAAAAATACTAAACTTATAGATACGTTAAATTAGACTGCTCTTTATATTAATTATTGTTATATTGGTATCTATATATTTAACATATAAAAACATAGAATATTTAAATAGGATTGGATATATTGTTTTAATTTTTTCTTTAATTATTTAAAAAACGTAAATTGGTATTATCAAAATGAGATTAAATTAATTTTTACCATCATACAAACTGTGTTTTAACTTTATCTTTATAATAGCGCTATGCTAAGCTTATTTATCTTTTTTTTTGGCATAACATATTTTTAGGAATTAAGATGGTGGTAGCTAATGGATGACTATTTTATTTCATATTAGTAATTATAAATTGGTAAATATAACAACTTTGGTAAAATTTAATGAGCCAAAATTTAGCAAAATTGGTGTAGATAATAAAGCAAACTTTCTCATTATATTAAAAAAACTAATGATCGAATTCACTAATAGTAAATAACTCCTGATTATATTAAAATTTACAGTGAGCAAACGATAGTACTGCGTTATGCTTAAATCTTTATGTTTAGCGATTTTTTAATTTGTATTATTTTTTCTGCCTGGGCAGTACAAAATTGGGACTCTTTGTTATATTTGATAAGTCCTCAGCCCCCAAAACTTAAAAAAATGTGTTATAGTTAGGAAATACTTTATCATCAATTTCGTTTTTATTCATATTTGCTATTGAAATATTAAAGTTTTACCCAAATACCCACATAAAATATATAATGTCGCCTGCCTTCAAAATTAAAGTTTTTAAACTGTTTGATTTTCCGATAGAAAATTTTCATGTACTCAAACTTTTTCAGTTTTTACATATGACTTTAGTGATAAAGGAAGATCAGGGAATATCGGAATGTTAACATGGTAATGAGGTTTTCCGAAAGGGAAAAAATGTAAGTATAATTAGATCAAAAATTTCAATTAACACGACTTTAATAGTTCTACCGTTTAGAATATTCTTTATAATAATTAATATTTTAATCCTTATTATATCTGAATAATAATATGTGCAATAAAACTTGACAAAATACTCAAAAGGAACTAATTTATCGAAATGATACTATTCACTAAAGAAGCAGGTTTATAGCTGTATCTTATAATAATTGTAGAGGATCCATTTATCAGAAAACCTACATATACGTACAGATACCTAAACTTTGGATAAAATTATTTAAGTATGATTTAAAAGAAAGTAATTGGAAGTCTTTAGGATAAAATGAAAATTGTTTATTTAAATTATAACAAAAAAAGTTTTAGATATATTTGTTCTCTTGATAGATAAATAATTATTTTTTTAAAGTTAAACAACCAAATTTGAAACCAAATTAACCTATTACAAATATATTTTTCTAACTGGACGTTTCTAATATATCGGGAATAATTCGATGGTTACGCAAAAAAATTTCCATTCGTACTGTCTTTATACACCATAAGATCTTAAATAACAAAAACAAAACTATATAATATAAAGAGAAATCATATGATGTTAATTATAAAATATCTTACAAATTAAAAAAATATAAAAAAACATTAAACATATATTAAAAACACGTATTTCTTAAAATAAAAAAAAACATTTGTCATCATGCATTTAATAATAATCAGATAATAAACAGAAACTTTTCTAATACTATATTTTAGCAAACAGCTTTTAATATTTTTAATAAACATTATCCGTAATTTTATTATTACGTGGTTATCTTTGGTTAATGCTGAAGTAAATTTAGGAAGCCCAGAGATCCTTACCCACCACCCTTCTAATTTTTTAAAATAATAAATATATCTGTCACAAAAACAAATCCATTTTTTAACATTTTGTCATTAATAAAAAAATAAAGTATTTGAGTTTTAAATATTATTTAAATGAAACATTTTTTAAAAGATAGATTGGTCAAAAAAAAGGCCATTGCTTAGGGCGTTACGATCCCCAGTTATTAATCAAATGTTTCTTGACCTTACATAAAAGTTTAAGTGAATAAGACACCAGTAAAAAAATAAATAATATGTGTCAAATAATTATAAATATTTTTATTGTATCAAATAAAAATATGGTTGATATTGCTTTTTTTATAGGAAAATATGTGAGAAAAAAATAAAACGTTTGAAAATTGTATATGAAAATTATATTTTCTTTAAAAGTAGGTGGGATTTAGTTTCTCAGACCAGTGTTTTAGTCAGATATAAGAAGCAAGCGCAGAGCAATGCAAATACCTCTTTTACACTAACTTTAACTAAACTCGTGTTCATGTCTGGGGAATGGCATATTCCACAACTCTTGGAATTCTTGTCCTCACTCTTACAAGTAAGCTTTCTTTTTTTGACCACCGACGAGCTGTGGAAATAGCCAATATTATTCATTCTCTAGAGGTTTTAAATAACATAATACGAAGTCACTTTCATGCATTTCTTTACAGGCCGACTGGACAGGTCCCGAAACTCTGACTTTCTTCGTTTCTTTTTTCGTCGAGTATCTAGGCTGTAAAAGCTAGTGCCTGTAGAGGTCTTTCTTTCTCCTTCAATTAGTGATGAGCAAAGCAAGACCAATACCAAGACCGGGCTAGTCTTGGTCTTGGTCTTGGTCTTGCAAGCCTGGTCTTGGTCTTGGTCTTGCAAGCCAAAGGAATGTCTTGTTCTTGGTCTTGGTCTTGCACCACCCGGTCTTGGTCTTGGTCTTGCTGCAAGAGTCTTGCTGGTCTTGCTTTTTTTTTGGTAGTCATAATTTAAAGTAAGTAATCTTGAATAAAATATATTTTAATACTTAAAAATAAATAAAAATGGCAACTATATTTTTTGCATTAAAATATTAAAATATACCCATTTTAAGCTTACACGTACATTTGAATTATTTGATTAAAAAGCATATTTTTAATGTAGGGGTTTATTTATTTATAGGGCTTTATTTTAAGTTCAATTAAGACACAACCTGCTTTTATACATTTGGTGGCACATAGAAATATTTTAGTGAAAAGAATTATTTAAATTTTCTTTAAAGAACCATATAAAATAAAAACAAATCTGTGTACTGAGTGAGCAGAAAAAAAACTTTTAATATCAAGATGTGAAATTTCCGTGAAAATAATTTCAATATGTAAAAATTGGTTTCTGCTTAAAAAAAAAAAAGTTATTTAGGAATCTTTTTTGTTCATATAAACTTTTTATCTTTAAATAAAACAAAGTTGGCACAATTACTTTATAAACATTCTGCATAGACAAGGTGGCTCAATAGTGTGACAAAGCTCGATATTTCCGAAACCGTTCATGATGGTGAAAAACTGAACATACAAAAATTATGAAAGAAAAGGGCGTAAAATCCACTGTCACTCAAAAAAACTCTTATTTTTAGCTTTTAACCTAAAACCAAAATATTTTTTCCAATTAATTTATTTAAAAAATCACCACCCTGTATATTATACTGTAAATTGTTCAACTCATATAGGAACAATATTAACGTAGATGGTTTTTAAATACTATTTTCCGTCTAAGCCGAAACTAATATTTAAAATTTGTTTATAAAAAAAATATTTCTATATGACATAAAAATAATATTTTTTATCAATCCATCACTTTTACATTTATATCTTAGTTTTAAGAAGCCACTTGTTAGTGTGGAACAAGAATAATGTTTTTCTCTATTGTGGAAATTTTTGATCCAGCCTGTAAGTGACATCACTAGATAGCTAATTTAAAAACATTAGGAATATAAAGTAATTTCAGCTTCTATAACTTTGAAGTTGATCATTTTAAATGAAAATTCGGTCCTTTGAAAAAAAAAAACATAAAAAGTAGCAAAAAAGATTTGGTTTGTACTGCGGCTGCCTTTGCTTTTTATAATGTGCCGCTTCCCGCACGTGACTGTAATAATAGATCATATAAAAAGCAAAAGTGTTCGACAATAAAAATTAAACCTTTTTGCTACTTTTTATGTTTTTTTTCTTTTCAAAGGGCACCGAATTTTCATTTTACAAATGATCCAACTATACCCATATTTTTTCTCTGTCGTGAATGGTTTCGAAAATATAGAGCTTTGTCGGACTATTGAGTCCCAAACTTATTAATTTTGAAACATGTTATTGAATTTACTAGTTATCGTTGTTAGAAAACTGTATAAAAAAAGTGAACAATTTAATTATTATTTAATTAAAGAAACTTGTTACTTATTAAATAATCGCCATTTTTAGCAGTTCTTGACACTTTTTTGTCATGTCTGTATGAAATACCACTGTATATGGAATATAAAAATTAAATTTTATAATATTAAAAAAAATTGGAAAAGTGCAAGAGTCTTGCAGGTCGGTCTTGGTCTTGCGTAGTCTTGCACTCCTCGGTCTTGGTCTTGGTCTTGGTGTTGCAGGTTTTCTTTCGCAAGCGAAAGGGTCTTGTCTTGGTCTTTGGTCTTGCTGCAAGACCAAGACCAAGACCGCAAGACCAAGACCGGTCTCGCTCATCACTACCTTCAATTTTTTTAAGATTTAGGTCTCATGTCAATAAACTGCCTTTTTATTTACTAAAGACACTCCCGGCATATTAGTACTTATGCTTTTCGCTTTTGTAGACTGTCTAAAGATTAAAAAAGATAAGAATATTACAGTCAAATATAACCATCCAAAAAAAAATCATCCGGCTAAAAAACAAAATATATCCTTACATTTTTATGGACTCATATGTCATATATAATTCAAAGATGACATATCTGATAAGAACATAGCGTTTCTGTTTTGACTGGACTGGACCTTTATTAAATCATTTTAATATACAAGGAATCTTTTTGCTTATTAAGTCAAATAGAGTGGATTAAAATAAGATAAGTAGAGACTAGAGCACATAAATTATTCTAATGAAGATATAAGAGTATTCGTGCAGGATATGTGACATTTATAAATATTTGTAGGAATACATAATACTTCCACGTGATAAACTACAGTAAAAGCTAAAATAAATATGCTGATGTAATAAATATTGATAGCTATATTTCATTGATTGTAACAGTTATTCTGTTTCCTGAGGAAGTACTAAACTGGTGTTTGGTTAGATATTTTAAATGGAGATGTTGTTTTGTAGAAAAGATCAATGATGGTATTAAAAAAGATATTAAACATTTGTTCACTTAGCGTTCATTTTATTCTATTATCAAATTCTAATTTTCTCCTGCATCAGCGTTTCCTTTATAAATCTAAAATAGAGGTATTTTATCTTTATCTCGAAACTTAAAACAGGAAATTGGTATTATGGATGTGGTCAATTAAAAATAAAATGTCATTCATACAAAAGTATATCTACAAATTAAAGACATTGCTTTTGACCTACATTTTAAAAAAGTAGGGCAAAAACCGTATTAAAAATAAAATAAAATAAAGTACATAAAATCAAAATATTAGATAATTGTGCATTAGTCGGGCTAACTTTTTTGAGATGTTAAATCAACTTGATTTTAATTTATTTTGAGTGGTCAAATATATTTGTTTTAACGTTCATTAAAAATAAAATAAAAAAAAATTAAATAAAATGTAAGTTTTTGTTTAAAAAATAAAAATAAAAATACAAAAATTGATATTTAAAAAAAAATTGTTTTGAAATTATTTGTTTTTACACGTAGAATATAAAACAAATCACTAAAAATTGCTTAACTCAAATGGATGCATTTTATTGACAAAAAACTTGAAAAATATGCATTTTTTATTTTCAAATTAAAATTATCAAATATTTTTTTGTTTTTTTTTTAGATTCGTAAATTCACCGTAAAATAGAACAAAATAAAAAACAAAAAGGTCAATATCTTTATTTTTCGATTTTTCATAGCCAATAATAGGTGGAGCCCCACTAATGCACAATTACCAAATTTTGTTTTAATACTTAACTAACAAAGGGTAAATAAAAACAAATAACCGCATTGAAAAATTATTCAGATCCAAGCTTGAAAAAAAACTTTGAATTACTAAAGATTATCTAAATCTGAAAATAAGGCGGTTGATAGATTTGACGGCACCTAGGCCTCAGTAGGTCCGTTGTGCTTCCTCCTAAAGGGGACTCCCCACTCAGTACGCCCCCCATCCTACTGGTTTAAAGTAGGTGACAACGTCGCCGAGGGTAATCTCCTTAATGTCGGCCAAGGAAAGCCAATACTCGCCCAGTATGGATCTTCTTTTGGACGAAAGTGCAGGGCAATCACAAAGGATATGCTTCACCGTCTCGTCTTCCTGTTCACAACTTCAACACAGAGGTGTGTCATTTATACCCATTCCAAAGATGTGCTTTCGTAATTGACAATGTTTAGTAAGAACGCCCGTGATTAGGCAAAGGTTCGCCCTAGGCATTGCCAAGTAATGTTTTCCTGTATCTCTGTCAGAATAGTTCAGTAACTCCCTGGGAAAGTTACAGTTTACTGTTTCATCCCATCGTCTTGTAACCTGCTGATGTTGATAGTGTCTTTTGATTAGGTCCTTCATCGCAGACCCTGTCAGACCTACGAAAGATTCGGGTCCAAAAGGTTTGGTCCCGGCAGCCTTCCTGGCCAGCAATGCGGGTTCCTTTGGAGTGAGCGTGTCCTTTGGTCCAGCGGAGGGTGACCACATTCCTGCTGGAATCATCGGCAAGAGCACGGTGACATTCTACTAAAGGATATTTTGCATTTAAAAAAATATATAATTTCCACTCAAATAAAATCTTTTTATTTGGCGATAAAAGAATATATTTAGAAATTTTTATATTTTTTTATAAATTAATTATTACAGCATTCGAGGCCTATATATTTTAATTATTAAATACATTATTGGATTTAATAAAAATAGTTTTTCAAAAAATTAGAAAGTTAAGTTTGCCAAAAATTTTTAACAAATATTTTATTGAAAAAATTTAATTTTGTTTAAAATGTAATTTCCTTGGTTCTGGGTCAATATTACCAAAAATAAAATACAAAATTATTGCTTGAGGATTTAGGTCATTATAACTTAATTATTCTCAAAACTTAAAACTTACTAAACTCAGTTAACCAAAAAAATACTAAACAAAATAAAAACTTTTTAATATTTATGATGCTTACACTGCAAATAAAAGGGAATCATCGCCAAATTTATTTTTAAGGTAGGGAGGATTATCAGGTTATGGTATGCTGGATTTATAGTGTTAGGCATGGTTTTAAAAGCACAACTTAAAATTGCTTCTTGAGATATCGCTACTTTTCTATTAGATAGATAGCAAATCTTTTTTATTATTCTAACCGCCCACCAAGGTCTGTATAAAGCCAAAGTACATGTACAGGGTGTCCCGAATTGGAGCCATATCATTGGAATTTTGGAAACTTAAATAGATACTAGGTCGGTTTAATGGGAGTAAGTTGCGCATTAGGAGATAAAAATTTTCGAATACTTTCGATGACTTTTGGAAAAACCGAATAATCGCGACTTTTTATTTTTTTATAACTTTTTTTAAGTATACGTAACAAAATGAATTACTTATTCCCATTGCTACTTTTTCTGTTCTATAAGATAGTGTTATTAGATTTACACACCGACGTTTTGTCTTTGAGCTGCCATCATCAACTTTGTTTTTTTAAATACGGTCCTGGATTTTTTATTATATTTTTAAAGAGCTGATAAAATCATGTGATAGAGAAAGAGATAATAGATCTTTGGTAGAAAACATTAAAATGATTTTTCCGAATAAGTGTGATACATCATTAATTTTGGAATATGTTCTATAGTTTTGTGGTGGATTCATGTTTCAGTTTGTTTTCTTTGAGATACTCCTTTTTGGAAAAATGGGACCTCTTCGGTCCAGGTCCCGGGGTATAACGAGATGACCCTGTTTAGACCTATTGACCCCTATGAACTTGCAGATCGCCTGCAACAAAAAAGAAGAATAACCCTTCAAAAAACTTAAAAATCAAAAATAATATTCTACGTTTCGGTGGCAAGTCGGCCACCGTTGTTAAAATGAAACTAAAACAAAAAATTAAACTAAATTTTAAGAAATTTTTGCTCTTAAAACTTCTGTTAGCTTTTATGACGTTTTTTCATAAATGACATTAGGTTATTTGACTGGTATATGTTTAGTACTCAAAAAGACAAAAAAAAGGTGTTATGGTGTGTTTATATATTGATTTTAAGTTTGCCTGAATTTACTTCAGCATCAAGCATAGGTAACCATATATTATTTAAGTAAATTAACAGACAATAATTCTGACGTCACTTTATCTCTCTAATAACGTTCAAATCACAAGCTTAGGTATTTGCCTTTTTACTAAACATGAACTTGGCCACTCTTTATTAAAGTTAAAAGAAAATGGAGCATCAGTATCTTCAAAATTGTAGTCTACGTTTTTTTCCCAATTCAGAAAAAGAAATATGCGGTTTAAAAAGTATTTGTAACCAACTTCCAAACCAGGTGACTCTCAGAAGTGTCTAGCTTCTGTAAATTTTTTGTTTTTAAAGATATCGAAATCAAGTTCTTTTTAAAAGTTTAAAGTTAATGTTATTTTCCGTTAGGCCAGATGTTAAATAAAATATAGTGACTTGATGAAAAAATACTGTTTGATGTTTTAAACATATCCTTTAAATTTAATTACTATATTATTTAAAACATGTGGTATATGGTAAAAACGTTTGTTTTGTCTTGTAAGTCTGCGAATTTGAATTTAAAATGTTATTAATTTAAGACAAACAGATCCTTGTTTTAAGTCACTGTTTTTTGGGTTTAAAGACTATTGTGTGCATTTCTTAAAATATCCGCAAGTTATTCAGTTTTTATTTTAAGAACTATTTAGATGTACCTAATACCGTAAGTCCTATTTTGATTACCAGACAAACGAAACCAGACAAAATGAGTCAAGAGAAAGTGGTCTCTCGGGCGAGAGAAGGGCATTTTCGCCAAGACGAGAGAACCATTTTCTCTTAAGTTCAAGAAGATGGCTTCCATGGCTACACTACAAGAATACAGCATCAAATTAAAAATATCCATGTAACATTTCAGCAAGAACTAATCCAATTTTGCACAGCATTTAAGTATTAATTATAAGATGTTCTACACCTATTTGATAAAACATACATTACACCTAAATTTAGCAGTATTGAAAGAATTGATGTCTTATAAAATAATCAAATACAAGCGCCTCATCCTAATAAAATTAAATTATTTACAATCCAAACATAATCGATTTTAATCATACAATACACGCTTGGTGGCCGTCTTGTATTAAATAATCAACATTCACAACGACGCCATGTCAGATCACAAACCGCAACAGAAAAGTCTGAGCACACGCCACGGAGTACATTTAAAAACCCAATTAACACCTAAAAAGTTCAATTAACATTAAGAAAATCTTTAATTGCCCATTACTACCATAATCCTTTAAATTCAAGGTTAGGTTCTCAGAGCGTTTATGGGTGGGAAATGGCTGCATTCCCAAAAGGTTGTGTTTGTTGTATGTATGCTGCTTCGCTGCTGACATATTAATTAAGTGAGGTGATTTTTAATTTATAATTACAGAGAGAATTATTTTTTGTAGGTACATCATTGAAAATAATTGAACAGGTGATTTTTTAATTAGTTTAAACTTTTGTAACTTTAAAATATTTGGGTTTTATTAACTAATTGGTTATAAGAATATTCAGAAAATCGTCAAATAAAATAATTACACATTTAAAAGATTGATCAAACCCAGTACTTAATTACATTACATTATATTAAATATTACTTGGGAGATTTTGTTTCTAAATTATAACCTTAAGGAGGAGAAAAAAGACGTTGATAAAAAAAAAGACTAGAGAAAATTTTATGCAGGTGACTGTTCGAGTAAGTCTAGAATTCTGCTAACTGGTAACATTTTTTAAATTACATTAATAAAAATGTCTTAAAACGTCAAATAAATGTTTACCTTTAACCAGGTGATTTATTGAACCTATAATGGCTACAGCTTTTAATTTAAAGAATAATATTTAGCCTATTTGATATTCCATTTTAAATAAAACATCTTTTGGAAAAAGTGTTTAAAAAATCACCTGTTTTAAATAATTGTTTTATTATTAAATACTTATTTTAGATTTAAGTTTTACATAGTGTTACATCATTTATAAAAAAATATATACCATTTGTTTTAAATAATTAAAAAATAATTTAATATTGGCAAGATAGACCTACGAATTACAGACTTACCTAAAATTCGTTATTTTCATAATGCTTTTTTTATTTCATAATTAGTTTTTTGGAGTTTTTCATTATTTTATATTTTCTGTCTAAATAATAATTGGGTTTATATAGTTAAATTATATTTTAAGAAGGCTTTTGGGCTTATCAAAATAAGACCAGTTTAAAATTAGAGTCCCTTTACCCTTAATGGATATTAGCAGTTTATTTATACAAAAACACATTTTTTGTAATTCTTTTAAATTTTTGTGTTGCAGATTTTCAAAAATTATTATAAATTGGTACAATTAAGAGATAAAAAATTATTTGTTTTTAAGATATGCTTAAATGTCACTGTGTTTGGAAATCTCTCTATATGATTGATTTTTAGTAGAAGAGAGGTACTTACAGAGACCTTGTGAACCCTGCGAAATACAGTGTACTTTATTTATGTATGAAGTATTTAATATAATATTCAATGTTTGGTTTGTTATTTATTTATGTCTTATATTTAATATTAAATTTAAAAAAATATATATTTTAACGAAAATATTTTTTGCTACAGATAAAAGCGTAATATCGTTGGGGTTTTATGGACAATAAAAAGTTAAACCCTAATTCCTAGGGCTTACCATTATAAAAACATAGGAGTTTAAATTAAACTTTTTTTATGTTCACAAATTTTTAACTAGGTATATATTTTTTTTTTATATATGGATATTTTTAATTGCATTTATAGGGTCCTTTAATTATTTTTTAAAAAATTATGGGAAATAAGATGGTTTTACATTTTTTACCTCCTTTTGTCAGATAGGACCAGAGTAAAACACAAACTTTCAGCTATATTTGTTTAATACTAAATAATTTTTTAAAGTTAAATCCAACATATTTTTCGTGAATTGATAAACTACAAATTTTACCTTCAATTTTAATCTAATTAGACACAAAAATCTAATCTTGAAATTTTGCCATTTCTAGCTTGTTAAAGCTATTCTTGTGGTTATTTTTGGGAGTGTTTGGTCATTGTTGAACATTAAACAAAGCTTTGTATATCACTTTTTGGGCCACTACTATTCACAAATACTGAATAGCACTGGACCCCAGATTGGTAGTCCCTAAGTTAACTTTACCCAACAAACAGTTCCTGCTTATCTGAAGTCATAGTCTTGTGCATATATACATATATATATATATATATATATATATATATATATATATATATATATATATATATATATATATATATATATAATATTATATATATATATATATATATAATAATAATAATAATAATAATAATAATAATAATAATAATAATAATAATATTTTAATAATAATAATAATAATAATAATAATAATAAAAATAATAATAATAAAATAATAAAATAATAAAATAATAATAATAATAATAAAAAATAATAATAATAATATAATAATAAATTTAATAAAAATAATAAAATAATTAATAATAATTTAATAATAAAAATTTTTTAAAAATTTATTGAATTTTTTACGGGGGTTTTTAAAGGGTTAATCGCAATTCTAAAAAAAAAAATGTATGTGTTCCAGTTTGTGTGTGTGTGTGTGTGTATGTTTTTATTTTTCGTTCTTAAATTATAACTATGACCTATGTTCAAAACGCAACTTTCTAATATTTGTCCTTCTTAAAACTTGTTAGTGCTAAACTAATTGTTTTAAAACACCTATTATTTTATAGAATTAACGCATTTTTAAGTCATTATTTTTAAAAAGGAGATCTTCTAAAATGTTATTTTTATTTAAAAAAAGGTAATAAAAATATCTAAGGATTTTTAGACAGAGATGTTGATACAACAAGAAGGCGCTTTTAAACATATTTTTAGCAACATTAAATTTAACAAAATTAATATATATATATATATATATATATATATATATATATATATATATATATATATATATATATATATATATATATCTTTATATATATATATATATATATATATATATATATATATATATATATATATATATATATATATATAGTATGTGTCCGCGGATGCGGTTAACAAAGGACAAATGGACCAAAAAAATTAAAAAGGACAAAAAAAAGTTTTTATTGATAAAAATTTTTTCTGCTCGAAAAAATATGACCTACAATAAAAAAAATAGATTTATATTATACAGGGCGTCTCAAAAATGCAAAAAATTAAAATCAAACAACAGCAAACAGTCGTTTTTTGGCCGTTGCTTGTAAAATAATGAATAAAAAACTTTCTTTAAATTTATTTCTTATCCCGATTCCAAACTTACTAAAGAGAATTTGGATTTACGAAAAATAAAAAAATCAATATTTTTGCAAGTACGTATTTTACATTTACATTTTTTTTTTGATTTTAATTTTTTTCCATTCATTGTATACTTATTTTTACTAATGTTTAGTAATGTAAAGGTAATAATCAAGTAAAAGTAGTAAAAGCGTACTTGCAAAAATGTTTTAGTAAGTTCGGATTCAGGTTTAGAAGTGAATTTGGAGCAAGTTTTTCATTTATTACCTCACGTTAAAGACCAAAAAATGAATGTTTGTTCTTGCTTGATTTTATGTTTTTGCGAGACCCCATGATAACAATCTATTTTCTCATTGTAGTTCGTATTTTTTCCAAGGAAAATTTTCAAAATGACTTTTTTCGTATCTTTCAATTTTTGGTTCATTTGTCCTCTTGGAGGGCATTTAACTAAATTTTGTTTAGTCAATAAGGTAGTTGACGAAGTCCTCTACTTTGGGCACAAACAAAACAGTAAACCTCAAATATACACAAATTCAACTTGAAAAAAAAAACGTTTTTTAATTCGTTTTAGTTCCTAAGAAAATTTTGTTGCTGTTCTTAAAAAATTATATAAATAATAAATGATAAAAATATAAAAATAATAATTTTAAAGTCGTTTTTTATTAAATAATTGACCAATTAATGTATAAAAAATTTACACTATAAAATAATAACTGTTTCATTAAATAAAAAATTGATGAATTTGATTCATGATCGGCTAAATTATCCCAGTTATTTAATAAAAGAAACTATTTAGAAAATAGAGTATTTTAATAGAAATCTTTAATTTTAAAGAGCACTACATAACACTAAAAGGTTATTATTACCATTGACAAACAATCATTATATTAAAAGACTCCTTTTGTAATATGTCTTTACTCCCTAGAGTACCAGAAAATTTTGAATGTTTACTTAATTTTTCCCCTTCAAGATTGCCATTTCCTTTTATTTTTTTTTCCTAAAAACTATTCTGATAAAAAGAAACTCTTTCATAATCCCTCGTCGTCGTTTTCAAACCTCTCACGCCATGTGATTTTAACTTGGCGCCGAAACACACCATTGGCGGGAACGCTCTCGTCACATGGCCGCATTACGTCACCGACGCGTGTCCGAGCGAGAAAGTAACCTCATAAATCGGGTGCGAACGAGAGAGAAGCGCATAAAGCATGGTTAGCGGGGAACGTCAACCATTATCTTGCAGCTATCTTTCTCTAGAGAGCATAGAAATGTAGTATTACGAGTGAGAAATAAAACGGAGCTGGTCCGCCCATAAACTGTGTCCCCGAACGGCGCGGGAGGAGCGGAACGTCTGCTCGTAAAGCATTCCTGAACACTTAACTCACGTATATTGCATGGGACAAGTGTTGTGCTGCGGTCCTCGCGACGGAAGCTTTATTCTATGCTCACAACATCTTTTGCCGGCTAAAAACGTAATTTCAGGTCCTGTTCACGATATAAATTTCAACTTTTAAATTTAAAATCAAGCGCACTTTACCGATTATAACGTCATATATCTGTGAACTTCCGGTTCTGACTCTACCCTCTGAAAGTGACCGATGGACTTAGACTTCCGCACAAGTTCCGGCTTCGGACACGTCAGCGGATCTGAAAGGTCAGTGTCACTTTATCACTTCCCTATTTTCATTATGCCTGATGTTTATAGCCCGCTTTTTAGACTGCTTTAAATTTATTTTATGGCTATCGGATTGCTTGTCCAATAAACTTAAATAAGTGCGCTCTTTTTATTTATCAATACATTTTTTAATTTCCCACAAAACAGATGCATTTTTTGTTACTATTTTTTTTGTAATTTTACCTTCTAGTATATAATTTATTGCCTATTAATTGCGTTGGCATATATTTTTTTATTTTGGTATATTCGTTTATTTTGTTATTTTATATTTTTTAAATGTATCGTTTAAAAGTATTATTTTAAAACCCACATTAAAGCATAAAGCTATCAGCTGTTTGTTTATTAAACATAAACATAACCTAGCTTTTTTAACCAGTGATGTTTTCCGTCGGATAACTTCTATATTCCTAATTTAAGGCGCCCGATGCACATTTATTTTATTAGGACCAAAATCTGGTACTGCTTAATTGACCAAATATTTATAATTAAATAACAAATAAAATTGGTGCACAGCTAAACAAAAAGTAATTTAAAATTACTAGGAATATTCCAGTTCACTGTAAATATGTTTTGCTCTTTTTTTTTAATTAATCACGATAATCAGTATTTATTATTTTTATTAAACAGAAATCGTAATTATCGTAATTTTAGTGGATAAATTAAAATGCAAAAAGAGCAGTAAATTATAATTAATTAAACAGATTATAGGTACAGATATACACACATTTGAATTCAAAAGAAAATTAGTTTGGTAAATATATTCTTTTAAATATACCAACCAAAGCTAGACATTTTTTCTAAGTTTGTATATATTTTGTTATACATAATTGGAGATGATTAATGCATATTTGTTTCTTCGTTACTCTTAAAAATCTATTTTGTGGTTTTATCACTTGAGAGTCTATCTTTCCAGCCAAGTACTGAATAGCGTTTATGGTTCCTTAATGTCATAATTGTATTATGGGTAAATTGCTGATAGAGCGACAAATGAAACAGACAGATAAAAATAATATCTAGTTTTTATTCATTTCCCCTACGCATTTTAACATAAAATAGCTTTAAACTCTAGAAAAAATAAAGCACATATACGTAACTAACAGTTTTCAAATATTTACCAAATTTGAGAACACCAAAAATCTAAATATTATATTCTTTTTAATAATATACAATAGAAAAAAATATGTTCCAAGTTTAAGAAAATAATTTTAAATATGGAAAAGATATAAAAAAATAATAGTAAAAATTAGTTCCCAAAATAATAAAATTTTAAGTGTTCTCTCTGTGTGTGTTTATTTACTTAATTTTAAATACACCTACCAGAATAAAATTTATTGTTGACAATATTGTTTTTTCTGTCCAATAAACAGAAATTAAAATGCCTTAAATTTAATATATTTATATATAATAGTAATAAGGAGTAGAGTACATGAAATATAGTTTGTTAATAGGTACAAAAAAAACATTTTAAATTCTTAAATTGTATAAAAACAAACTAACTAAAATTTAGTTAAAATACAGACATAACAAACAAAAAATAATAATGTCGATCATAATACAGAACACAGGCAGTCAGACAGCAATATATTAAAAATACCCGATGGACGCGCCATCGACCTCTGTTGATAACAAGACCAGACTTGCTAGGTCACCTGTGGTGTGTAAATATTAAACGTCCGGTTAAGAGTAAGACTTCTTGGTTATCATATTCACATTTTTTAATTCAATAGGAAATAGAGGGTGCTACAAACGCCATGGTAAGTAAAGGATCTCGAAAACGGTAAGACATACAAACAGAGTTAAATAAAGACTTTTGCGGTCAGCAGGTTCTACAGTCTGGATACGCTAAGGATGAAGGAACGAACAAATAGTAGTAGAAAGTTCGAGGTCTTTTGAGTTGCTCTGTAAAGGAATGCCTAGAGAGGCACTATGCGCTGGAAAATGCCAGCGAAGGAATTATACTGACTAATTCCTCGGAGCAGAAGCCGTAAAAATACCTATAAAAGAGCGACAGATCTCCTGCCGCCCGTAGGTCGGGGATCATTAATAAGACGAACAGCTCTTTCTTAAATATAATTAAGAATGCTAAGAGTTGTGAAGGACGCCATGCCCCAGATATGAGAACCATATTCTAGAGAGGGTCTGATTTGGAATACATGCAAAATATAAAGATTGGATGGGAAAATACTTTTTGACTCAAAAGAGAAATTTAAGGTTTTTTGAAGCTGCTACTCGTAAACCTATAAATGTAATGTTTTTATGGTAGTTAAAGTTATTGACGAAAATATTTGGTAGTAAAAACACAGCGATTGAACTACAAAAACGTAGAAAAAAAGCTTGAAAAATAATCGCAGGCGTATTGAATAATCCGGCTTTTTGCAAAAAGACTAGGTGTTTTGCAAAATGACTAACCAAAGCTAGGCGGATTAAACAGTAATTAAATTTCTTTTGAGAATGACATTACATTAAATTTAGTCATTTTGAATAATTTGTCTTTCTCAAGATTTAAGTTAGAATAAACAATTTATCAGCTGTATTATTTTTACTGATATTGATATTGTCCTCAAACGTAGGGTAATCGGTGATATCATTTAGTAAAAAACTTTAAAAAAGTAATAAAACAGAAAACAGTGTCTTCGTTAATCTCGTACAATAACAAATAATGCATACATTTTAGGTTAGAAAAACCGCGTAAACGTTTTCAAGTTTTGTTAAATCTAACTAGTCATTTGTAACAAAAAAGAAAAAATAGTTGTTCAAAAAAATCCGCCTATTAAAATTATATTTTAAAAAAATTATTAATATATATATATATATATATATATATATATATATATATATATATATATATATATATATATATATATATATAAAAATCAAATATCTCGAAAAGTTCTCGTATAGATTTTTTAACAAGTATACCTTTTGACGAAAAATGACAAAACAGTTTTTTAATTTTACTTAAAAATGTAATACATGCCGTACCAAACAGTTTGATTTTCAAAATAGTAAAAAGACGTGTATGTGGCACCCCATACAATTAAGAGCTGTACTAAAATTAGAATCAAATCCGTCATACCAAGAAACCCCCAGATACCAAATTTTACTCTAATATTAACATTATCATAGATTTTATTTAAAAAATAAATAAAAACTTAAACACCCTTTATTTCGGAAACGAGAGCCTTGGGACCCATATTTGTATAAACTTTTAGGTTTATTTTTGGACCCTGACTAGTACCTGAAGGATTGACATTATGAATACCCTGTATATTTATATAAAATTATATATATATATATATATATATATATATATATATATATATATATATATATATATATATATATATATATATATATATATAAAACTATTACTGGATTATATTTTAGTTGTTATATAAATAAGCTACTTTCTCTTGGCGAACGTCACTTATTTTTTAGCAGACGACAAATTATAAAAAAATAGAATTTTTGAACTTCATTTTTGGGCGAAACGGCAGAAGTTACTTAAATTAATATTTATTTAAAATAATAATACAAAAAAATTTAAATATGAAATAAAATTTTAGATCTGTATTAAAATACCAGACTCAAAAATGGTTAAAGAGCGAAACATTGAATTAAAAAATAAAAAAAACTATTTACAACCTAATAAAAAGGTGTAATAATAGCAAGTGTCGCCCCATAAGTCTAAGATGCATATTAGGGACGATATTCACCCACCTGCCAACCGAATGAAAATTATTTTTTATTAAATATAGTATATTAAAGTAAACAATGTACTGCGAATGGGTTGCCTAAAAAAATTATGGTCTAAGCTATGATTGATTAAAGATTTTTTTTTTGAAAAATTGTGATACTGTCTATACTATAATGTCAATTCTTATTTTTTTTCCGTTCTTGTGAATAAAGCCAGAAAATTTTTAAATTTAAAATTAAAGAATTATAGGAATGTAGCAAAAATAAGAACTGACATTATACAGAAAGTATCAAACATTTATTTTTTTAATTTAATTTTGTCCTTGGCCTTACATATTTTCACAAACTATATTTAATAAAAAATTAATTTCATACAGTTGGTAGTGAAGATTGCTTCTAATTCGAATTCTGTACTTTATAGGCTACTGACTAAATATAAAAAATATAAAGTGCTTTTAAATTAAGGCTGGCGTTTTAAGAACGTGGTAAATTTGTTATCGTTTTTAAAAATTCTAAAGTATATGAAAATCTAAGGCAGAAGAGGTATCGACATTGCTTTATAAAAAAGCCTTTAGAATGAGCCTGGTTAAAAGTATTTTCATTAAAATTTGACGCAGATATGGTTTTTTGAATCTTACAACTTTTCATCCACTCTTTATCCATTTTTGTCAATATCAGATATTTTTATTTCTTATAAACAAAAGTACTTTAACCTATAAAATATCTATAAAGTTATTTTATTAATAATATAGTAGATCAATAATAACCCAGCTCCACAAAAAAAAGTGGTTTGTGCTGGGTGTCTGACTTAGATTTTCTGGCGTATTTTTTTCCGATAAACACGAATCTGAAGTCAAAATTGGGGGTGAAACATAAAAAAATCGAGAAAAAGCGTAATTCAGATATTAACAATTTTTTCTTTTCAAAACTCAAGATCTTAAAAACTATAAAAGATACACGAAACTTTTAATAACCTAAAGTATGTATTTTTACAAGCCTTTATTTTAAGTGTTATGACATTTTTGTCTAAATGCGATATTTTTCGAGTTATAATCCAAAAACCGAATTCCCAGGATTTTTTATAGGTATACCCCTGGAAAAAATTTAAAAATTATTTTTTTTTTAATTTTTGCATTTTTGCAAATTTTAAGTGATTTAAGATTAAACTAAATAAAATGGATAATTTATTAAAAAAATAAAAAAACGAAAATCACAATAATATTTTTTTTCTATTTTGGACCGAATTTTTTGTCAAAATTACATTTTCGTTTATATCTTTTTTATCATGTATCTTAATAAAACTGTGTACATAACTTTTTATATAGACAATTTAAAAAGCTTTAATTTTTGTTTATGAAATTTTTTGTATCTCTTATAGTTTATACAGTAGTGGTCCAAACATTCCGTGGTAGCAGGTTTCTTCCGGTAAATGTACCGTATCGGTTTTTTGGGTTTTTCTTAATTTTTTGCTCTCTGACCCCCAATTTTGACCCAGCACGCACCACTTTTTTTGTGGACCTGTGTAATTATCCAGCACATTATTGAAAAGGAGTTAAATTAAATCAAGTTGAATGCATCTAGAAGTCTACAAAATAAAGCTTAATCTCTTTTCCTAGTAACCAGCCAGATAGCTCGTACTCGTATGTACTCGTACATGTTTAAAAGCGTGTCAAGCAAAGTGTAGGTGAAGGAAATTTGCTATTTAATTTTACATTTTTTGTAAAGAGTGAGCAAGAGTTAATTGCGGAAATGCTAGACGATCCTAAATATTGGTAGGATTTTAATGAAAATACTCTTGGCTAGCTTTTGTTATTCCATATCTTATTTAATGTAAATTATTTTGCCTTAGAATTTCAAAGTTAGAAAAAATGTTTTTTTATTAAATATAAACAATATAAGATTTACAATAACAGCACAGATTTAAGAAAAAGCTAAAATTTTTATGATACGTTGGTGAATTATGTTGTATTATTAAAATAACGTTATAAAACAACATTTCTTCCTATAAAAATTCTTATCGTTTATAAAAACTTTAAGTAATCTTATATAGAAGATAGTTAAAAATGTAAAATAATATATATATATATATATATATATATATATATATATATATATATATATATATATATATATATATATATGTGTCAAATTTTAATAAAAATACTTTTGGCTAGGCTTATTTTATTGCCATTTTTTTTTGTTAGGCAATGTAAATACCTATCTTGCCTTAGAAAAAAGTTGTGGACAAAAATGTTAGAAAAAAATGTTTTTGCATGTTTGTAATATATTGTTTTTTTAATTTTTAAACGGTGCCATATCAATAGAAAATGTTATTCTCTATAAAAAAGCTATTTATATATATGCTAAATTTATCCATTTTTGAGCCTAATTTAACATTCTAATAATAATTATTTCCCCAAAAACCATACTAAATCTAAAATTGCTCTTACGGAATTTTTTCTTAATTTAAAGTACCCAAAAGGCCTATTTTGCAAAAATCCCTCTTACGATAGGTTTTTTCTTAATCAAAGTAATAAAAACTAATTGTTTGTATCCCTCTTTTTCAGGCCAAAGTGTTGTTTTTCCAAAATATTTAGTTTTTTTTTTGCCCTTTTAGGGCAAACAAGAGTTTGTTCTTTTCCGTTTTTTATCCCATTGTTCTCTGACCTAAAAAATTTAAAAAGGCAGACAGTCTGTTCGTAAACCGCATAAGTTGAAAAAGGAATTTTGGGTGAAAGGTCTTTCCGGTGATTCTACAAATTGCAAGAATATTTTCATGGTCATTTCTTTTTAAAATTTCTTTAAAAAAGTTGTATTTAATTTAAAATTTAAAAGAAAGGTTTTGTAGTCTCACTCTTTTAGTAAAAATGGGAATTTAACTCTTTTCATAGTATAAAGTAATAAAAAGTTAGTACTATTTTTGGTTGTGTCGCAAGAACAGAATTAACATAAAATATCGGTTTCTTTTAAAAAGCATAATAAAAATTGATCACCTCCAACTCCAGTTAAAAAAAATAAATTTACAACTTGCATGACTTGTCATGTCTTTTTGCTTTTTATTAACGTGGACTACTTACAATTTTTTTATTCTTAATAATATTATTGCCCATAAAACTAACATTATACTAAAGAAAGTTCAATGCTTGTATCGACTTTTACTAAAAAGTGAACTGTTAAATTAACTGTTAAAGTTTTAATTTAATGCTGAAAATGGACCTCCTTTCAACATTAATGGTTGCGCGCTCGGAGTCTAAACCAAGTCCGTCACACTAAATAATTATTTTTAAGGTATTAAAAATTAATTAAAAATTTTTAAAAAATCACAGTGTATTCAGGATACTTCAGAAAATTCATTCCCGTTGAAAATTTAACTTAAAGTTAATTTTTTAACAAGTTAGACAATCCTTAGTTAACAAAATTATTTAAATTTCGTTTTCATTGTACATTAAAAAAATATTTAAATAATTGTCGTATAAATTTTTCGATTTGTGGAGCCCTTCTTATATACATACTTAACAAATAACGCAATAAAGTTTAATAAATTTTCATCCTTTGAATAAAATAATTTTATAACTTTGACTATATTACTCTGATTTTTTATTTTTTGTCAAAGTTTTAAAATTATTATAAACAAAGGATTACATTTTTTAAAACTTTTATGGCGTGATCTTGTTAAGTAGGTATATAAGAAGATCTCCACAAAGCGAAAAAATTTTACGATAATTATTTAAACATTTTTTTTAATGTACAATGAACACGAAATTCGAAACAATTTTGTTAATTAACAATTGTCTAACTAGTTGAAAAATTACCCTTAAGTTAAATTTCCAACGCGAATAAATTCTTTAAAGTGTTCTGAATATACCATTTAAAATTTTTCAGTTAATATTTAATACTTTAAAAAGAGTTATTTAGTGTGACGTACGAGTGAAGGCCCATTTTTAGCGTTAAATTAAAAGTATAAATAATGCAGATAGAGCTCCGGGAGTCAGCACTCTTTTTTGGAAATTTCTTCCTCTTTAAGGACTGTTTTTGCAATTTCCGCTATCTCTTATGGTGTTCGAGTTATCATTAAAAATCAAATCTAATTATGGAACCTACCTACTTTCCTAGGGTTCCCACCCATAATTCTAACCCCTAGATCTCTTTCTTACTTCCACCCCCGAATTCTATCAAGCATCAGTAACTGCTCCCCTTGGTCGCTCTGACCATGGTTTGGTCACCGTATCATACTTTCACTCATTTTGAGGCAATTGAAAGCATGCCGCCACGAACCGTCTGGCACTACAATTCGGCCGACTGGGATGGTCTGAGAGATTTCTTTGCCAGCTACCCTTGGGATCCTACCTGCTTTTCTACTTTCGATCCTTCCGAAATATGTAAACAAATTACCGAAACAATTCAACTAGGCATTAAGACCTATATTCCCCACATTAAAAAAAACCCCATAACTTCAAATCACAAACCGTGGTTTTTTAAATCCTGTGACAAAGCCAGACTTTTAAAAATTCAAGCCCACAAAAAGTTTCTTCAAAACCCCAGTCCCGAAAATCGACAGGCTAGCATCGAAACGAGAAATCAGTATAATCAGACCATCTCAGAAGCAAAAGACCGTTTTAACAATCGAATAAAAGATAAAGTTCTCTCTTGCTCAAATGGCAGCAAAGCTTTCTGGTCCTTTGCCAGAAATATTAGTCAGAACTTTTGCACAAATTATTTTCCACCCCTAATCGCTGAAGATGGAATTGTCTCTACCTCCAAAGGAAAAGCCGAACTATTTGCCAAACAATTTGCTGTCAATACTACGCTCGATCCTCCTATTAATCTTCCTCTTCTAACAGTTGCCCCTGTTTCTCATAAAATGTCCGATATAATTTTAAAGTCTTTCTTCCCTTTATACTAAAAAAACGTCTGGACTGGATGGCATACCAGCAATCGTCTTAAAAAAATGTGCTCCCGAGCTTGCACCCATCTTAACTCGCCTCTTTCGAATCTCTTACGACACGGGCATTTTCCCGGAGAATTGGAAAGCTGCACGTGTGCAACCTGTCCCCAAAAAAGAATCCAAAAGTCTCCCTTCTAACTATAGACCTATATCTCTTCTTTCAGTTGTTTGCAAAGTAATGGAAAAATTCATTAATTCCCAAATCTTAAAGTATCTGGAGCTGATCTTCTTTCCTTTGTCTTACACAACTGGAACAAGTCCCTTGAGTTTCTTGGTGAATCCCAGATCGTTGCTCTTGACAAATCCAAAGCTTTCGATCAGGTCTGGCATGATGGGCTTCTTAACAAACTTCCTTCTTACGGTCTTCTACCTAAGCTTTGCTCTTGGCTTTCCAGTTTCCTTTCTAATCGACGTATATCAGTTAGTGTAGATGGTCATTCTTCCAGCTTCTACAAAATTAATGCTGGGGTGCCCCAGGGCTCAGTGCTGGCACCAACGCTGTTTCTTCTACACATTAACGATCTTCTCTCTTCCACAATCAATCCCATTCATACTTTTGCTGACGATAGAACCCTTCACTCTAGTATTCAATTTCTTAAGCCACCGTGTAATTTCGAAAAAAAGCGCAGGTCAATGCAGATATCTCTTTCACAAGACCTCAAAATTATCTTGAATTGAGGGCGCCAAAAATCTTGTTCAGTTTAATGCCTCAAAAACACAGTCATGCCAAATGCTCCCTCCCTTACATATGAGCGGACAAGTTCTGCAGAACAAAGAGTCGTTTAATCTTGTCGGCGTTACTTTTGAGAATAACCTCAACTGGCACAAACACATTCATCCATAGCTTCGGCAGCTTCAAAAAAGATTGGATTCCTCTTCCGAGCCAGAAAATATTTCTCTTCTTCCAATCTGTACACTCTGTATGTATCCCAAATCAGACCCTCTTTAGAATATTGTTCTCATATCTGGGGAATGTCGTCCCCTACAACACTTAGCATGCTGGACTCCATTCAAAGTAGAGCCGTTCGTCTTATTAATGATCCAACGCTCACAGAAAGGCTTCCTCTTCTTGCCCACCGTCGAGCTGTAGGGGATCTGTCGCTCTTCTATAGGTATTTTCACGGCTTCTGCTTAGAGGAGTTGGCCAGTATAATTCCTTCTCTGGCAGCTCCCAACAGAGTAACACGTAGTGCAACTTTTATGCATCCTTTTACAGTTGAGTTAGAGAGGCCCCGAACTTCCCGCTTTATTCGTTCCTTCATCCCCAGAGTGTCAAGGCTGTGGAACCTGCTGCCGTAGAAGTTTTTCCTTCTCCTCCCAATCTCCAAAAATTTAAGTCCCGTGTAAACAAACTTCCTCTTATCACACTAAAGACACACAGGTATCAGCCTTCGTGGACTGTCCCAAGATAAAAAACAATTTTTCTTTGTTTTTTGTTAATAACAATTGCAATTTCAATTGGCTGAAAAATTTTCAAAAGCCTTTCCCAGATTTGCATTTCGCGTCGAATGAGCTATCACCCATATTTTTCGAAGCCTTCTAACCATTTTTCGCAGGAAACGCACTTCTCGAGTAGACTATACCTTTTTCCAAAATTGAAGGTTTACCTAAAGTGTACGATGGATAACTGACATATCCGGTAGAAAAAATAATAATACCAAAACATAGTTGATAATTAGCTGGCTCTGATCTTATTAGTGATTTTCATAATCATTTTTACTTGCCGGGTATTTTGCTACATATTTCTAACGGAAATTTCATGGAAGAAATAAAGCATTTTTATCGCAATTTTTCTTTTTTTTTTTTTTTTTGTGACCTTTTACAAAATCAAAAACATGTTATTAAAAAAAAATCTATTCGTGTGTCTGGGTGTTTGTGGCCATTTTTATGCCTCACAAGATTAAGAGAATGCAAAGTTATTAGATTTAATAATAAAAAAATCTGTCAAATCTTAAATCTAATCCCTTAATTATGAGAGGCTGTTTGGCAAAACAGTGAGTCATTAAATCTTGTGGTTCTACGTTAGAGAATAATCTCTAATGGCATAAACAAATTATATCCAGCCACAGAAGCTTTAAAAAGCTTGAACTCCTCTTTCTGAAAAGTACTTCTTTCTTTTAAATCTCTATACTTTGGTTACATCTCTTATCGGTCTCTTTTTAAAATATTTCGCTTACAACTGGAGAATGGTGTTTCGCACAACTCTTATCATTCTTAATTTTTTTCTAAGAATAGCGTTAATTTTTTTAATGACCTTACTTTTACAAGAAAGCTTTCTTCTCTTGCCGAACAACGAGATAAAGGGATTCAGATTCTTACTTTTAACTTTTATCCCTAGAGTGACCATTCTGTGAGGTTAATTTACTTAAGACATCATCGGTACGTTAGTACCTAAGTGATAATTAAAGCCTTTGTAGACTGTAGGTACATTTATTATTTACACACCTTGTATGTAAATATTCTAATTTTTCAAATGTAGTTAAAAATTGCAAATAAGTAAATATCTAAAAACCTTATCTTTAGTACAGAACTACCCTAAAGTACGTTAGTGAATATAAATAAAAATGGCCAGAAGCTAGTACTGATTTCAAGAAAAAATATTTGCTGATATGCTTATATTGAAGGATTAAAGATATACTTTTTAAAATAAAATTTTAAATATATACTTTTTAAATAGTCAGATTACCCGCCACTGGGAGGTCTAAAAAATAACTCTACTTATAACGATATTATTCTGCCACAGCTACAACACAAGTAAGACTGACGCCAAACAAGTAAAACAAAAATTAAGTACAGGTTTTGCTTTAATCATTTCAATAAATTTATAAAGAGAAAATGAAGCCATTGAAGAAGACCAGTCGGCAACATTGGCAGGACGTGGACTGGAGTCGTGGCTGCAAATTTATGGCCTATATTATAATTATAGGGAACGGTTGCTCCATGTATGTAAACTGTTTAAAAGTGAATTAAACGGCATTTAAAAATGCTGTTTAACACGCAAAAAATCGTCTAAAGATCATTTTATATGGATGTTTAATTACTTTGTAAATTATTATTCATGATTTCAGCTTGCATTTGTAGTCTTTTACGACCACCTATATACTAACCAGAACTGGAAAAAACATTTTAATAGTTTTTTATTTACGACAGTATGGGTAAAACGACTATTAGAACATTGAAAAGTTGGAAAATGCTTCATTTTTTAAAGTTACATTATTTCATTCGGATGGAGAATTACTTTTTCGTCTACATAACTGTCAAATTGAAAAAAAGTGTTCTATAAACGAATAACTCTTTTATTACAAAACACTCTAAAATAAGAAATAGTTACGTGGGTTAATAATAACAAATCTAGGGTTATTAAAAATAGAAATTGTTGTTGTGGGAACACCTTCTTTGACATTTATTTTTGGTTACTAACTGCTAAAGGTCAATATCCTGCACACGTTCCTTGGACACGATTGGGCCTTTTTTCACCTTGTTGCTTTCTAAACAATCCATGTAGTCCTCTGCAACTCTTAAGGAATTCCACTGTGCAAATTTAAAAGCAAGAAAATATTATCTTTACACTCTTAAAAATGTGGAATGATTACAGTAACAAAATGTGTACTAATTGTCTATAAAATTATGTAATCATTTTGGAGATTTATTATACACAATTTGTCGACTTTTTTCATTTAACCTATTGCTTTGCAAAAAAAACGGACAATAGGTTGGATGTATAAAGTACAGAAATGTACACAAACTGCGCATAATAAATCTCCAATATGATTATACAATTTTATAGAAAAATAGTACACATTTTGTTATTGCAACAAACTCCACATCTTTATGAATGATTGGAAGATAATATAACTCCATATCTCTGTAGGTGTGTCCTTCTAGCTGGGTTTTACTATAATCCCAAATTTTATTTAAAGAAGAAAATTTTTGATCTGATAGTATTTTTTTACACAATCAACCCATTTTGCAGTCGTCAAAAATCTTAATGTGTAGCTTTTCGTATGTAAAACTTATCGGCTTACCTCATCGCAGATACTCCAATAGCAAGAAAAACTTTTTGTACTATTATGTTATTAGGATCACTTTAAAGAAAGGCATTAATTTGCTCCCAAAAAGATATTTAATTTTTATGGTTGGTACTACGCGTTCTTCTCTTGAGAAACGTCAGTAACTTTAAATACTTCAAATGATGTGTTTTTCTTTGTGGTAAATCATGGTTCTTAACACGAAATGAATTTATCTTTTCATTGGATTTAAAATTGTGGTTTTAATATTTATTTGTTCTAAACTTTATAGAAGCAATCCATTTTACAGCTTTTCATCTGCTTTATTTAGCTTAGGCGGCATATACCAGAACTCTTTGGAATCATCTATTTTTTTAATGTATTTTTTCCATAAAAAATTTAAATTAAAAACGTATTTTTTATGTATTTTTTTGTTTTACTTGCTCTATATCAACAACCATGTTAAAAGCAAAATGCGTTAATAGAGGTAGAAAGTTTATTATATATATTAAATATATATATATTATATATATATATATATATATATATATATATATATATATATATATATATATATATATATATATATATATATATATATATATATATATATGGTTTTAAAAATTTATTTTCAAATATATAATCATATACAATCTTATTTATCTCAATATAAAAGTAATTTTTAATAATTAATAACAAAATTTAAAATTATCTTAATATTTATTTGTATTTTAATTATTGACTTGATTAGATAATAAAAAGATATTATAATAATAGTATCATATATAAATAGGTCGAAATCTTATGAGGGAGCTACAGTGTCCTATAAGATGGTGTCATAAAAGTGGTTTTTATTTAATTTATTAGGATCTACTTACAATACAGAAATTAACTTCTACGTATAAGTTAGACTAATTAAAAGTCACTTTTTGAAAATATATTTAAAAGATAGCGAAAATAGTTTCGCTATCTTTTAAATAAATTATGTTTCTTTGAACATTTTTACGTAAAAAATGTTCCTTGGTATAAAGTCGTTATGTCGACGGTTTTCGAGATAAACGGTCTCAAAAGGACGACTGCAGTGCGTAGATACAGTAAACATGATATTTAATAAAAATAAGAAGATGCTTAAATACAATTTTAAAATGAAGTTATTCTTTTACACCAATTGCCAAAAAGAAAAACGGATTTACTGATACCTACTACATTACTTGTTTTTATTACATAGCCTGTTTACAGTATTTACGCACTGCAGTCGTCCTTTTAAGTCCGTTTATCTCGAAAACCGTCGACTATACGACTTTATACCAAATAAACCTTTTTTTACGTAAAAATGTACACAGAAACATAATTTATTCAAAAGATAGCAAAAATACACTCGGCAAAAAAAATATGACCCTAAATAACTAACCACCCCTTTGTTCCCACGCCACTGGTTGCAATATGGGTCACCTGATATTTTAAAAAGTGACCTTCAATCAGTCTAACTTATACGTAGAAGTTAATTCCTGTATTGTAGGTAGATCCTAATAAATTAAATAAAAACCACTTTTATGACACCATCTTCAAGGGCCTGTAGCTCTCTCTGGAAGCATTTCCGGACCTATGTTAATATAAACTTTTGTATCTTTTTATGTAGAATCGTACCTTAAAATTTTTCATCGTCATTTCCGGACACCCTGTATATCTTGAAATAATCTGCCTGCTAATTATAACCCAATATTTTTTTGCACGGCAAACCATTTAGGCATTTTTAAAAATAAAATAAGGAAGTTTTATTTTAAATCGGTACCAAGGAGTCTTTTATCATGAGTTATTATTTTTCTTAGAGTAAGCGTTAGTTCAAAACCAAATATCTACCTACCTCAATACCCAATATTAAAATGGACTAAAATGACAAAAAAGTAGTCTAATAATGGCCATGATTCCATGGGCACCTTGTGGTATAGACACAAATTTTAACTTGTATTTAAGAAAATATTAAATTATCTTACAGCACTATTTTATTAATTTTTAATTTTCTGTCACAATATGGATAATAAATTTTTAATAAATTAAAATATTATTTAGTACAGTACAACAATTTTCTCGTTTCTATCTGTTAGTTATGTTATTATTGTTATAAAATTTATTGCATTATAAAAATATACTTTTATGTGATATATCACCTAATAATTCATAAAATTTTAAAACACATGTATTGTTTTTCTAACGCAAATTAGATTAACTACTTTCACTTCATAATTAATAAATTTTGGCTACTATCATGGGCCCATTTTTGTTCGAGGACCCTTATTTAAAAATCAATTGAATCTTTATTTTTCAAGCATAAGCTATATAGCAATAGACCTCTTGCAGATATTTTTGTATTGGCTAAAACGAACCCTTTATACTTCAATAACAGTCCAGCTAAGTAATTTTATATACGAAATTTTCTAACAAAAGCTACAAGCATTTAGAATTCAAATGTAAAACATTGGCACGAAAACGCTATCTACAACCACAACTAACCACACATATTCACAATGCCTGGTCGGCACAGGACACTGCGGCTAAGTTCCAATATTACATTTCGGATGAGTGGGAGTGAATAAAATAGCTAGCGAAGCTAATCTAAATTTTAGATCAATTTGGATAGGTATTTAATCAGTGGATAGTTGTTATTTCCATTGGTGTATTTAAAATGTAACTTAATATAATCTGTTTATTTTCGTTTGACAAAATCACTAGAAGAAAAAATATGTATTGCATTGTGTCAAAAATATTAGTTATCATGGTTGCAACGGCAAAAAAAGTATTGCGTTGGTTCAAAAAATTTATAATCATTTACTTACCAGATTTATTTCACAAACGATAGTAAACTGATTTAAAAGCTTTAACCCGACTTTGGTGATTTTTTTTGTTATTGTCATGGATTTTAACGATATGATTACCCTTTACCTTTATTACGTTGCATATTTTATCAACACTAAACCGATTTATCTTAAATTGGACCAAAGGAACGGGATGGATTTTCTTTTTGCTCTGAATGAAATAAAATAACGAAAAAAAAAAATAAAAATAAAACTAATATTGGACCTCCCCAGGACTTGAGTCGATGCAACCGTTTTGGTCTGACGTCAAATCTAAAAAAAGTTTTTTTTTTCGGAGAAAATATATTTGGGAGATGGTTCTTTAAAGAAAGAGATTTGTTGTGTTTTTAAACTAGTGATGAGCGACACCGGTCTTGGTCTTGCGGTCTTGGTCTTGCAGCATGACCAAGACCAAGACCAAGACCGCCTTTTTGCTTGCAAGACCAAGACCAAGACCAAGACCAAGAGGTGCAAGACTAGGCAAGACCAAGACCGACCTGCACGACTCTTGCACTTCTGCAACTCTTTTTTTAATATTAAAATATTTAATTTTTATACTCAATATACAGAGGTATTTCATACAGGCATGACAAAAATGTGTCGAGAACAGCCAAAAAAGGCGATTATTTAATGAGTAACAGGTTTTTTTTAATAAAATAATAATTAAATCGATCACCTTGTTCTTTTATACAGTTCTCTAACAACGTTAACGAGTAAATTCAACAACATGTTTCAAAAATAATGAGATGGTGACTCTATGGTCCGATAAAACTCGATATCTCCAAAACGACAGAGAAAAACTATGGGTACAAAAGTTATAGAAGCTAAAAATGATTTTCATATTTCTAATGTTTTTTTTAATTAGCTATCTAGTGATGCGACTCACAGGGTGGATCAAAAATTTTCAAAATCCAGAAATACAATATTTTTATTTCACACTGTAAGAAGTGGCATTAGATTGCTTCTTAAAACTAAGAGAGAAAAAATATATTTGTCATGTTATTGAGGAATACTTTTTATATAAATGGATTTTAAATATCATTTCCGGTTTAGACGGAAAAGTCCAAACAATGCCAAATATTATTTTTGTCAACACCAAAAATGATATTTAAAACCATCTACGTCGAAATTGTTTCTATCTGTTCAACAATTTCTAGCATAATATACAGGGTGGTGATTTTTTTCGATTTTTGCCATAAATTTTTTATTTCAGGTTAAAAGCTAAAAATAAGGGATTTTTCTTAAATGGCAGTGGATCTTCGAAAAATTCTGAAATCAAAAATAATTTATATGTTTAGTTTATCACTATCATAAAGGTTTTCGGAGATTTCGAGCTTTGTCACACTATTGAGCCACCTTGTATATGCAGAATGTTTATACAGTATTTGTACAAACTTTGTACGGCAAATGTTTGACTAATTTAAAGATAAGAAGTTCATATGAACAGAAAAGTTTCTTTTTTTTTGAATAGAAACTAATGTTTACATATTAGAATCATTTTCACGGAAATTTCACGTCTGGTTAAAATAAATAGTTTTTTTTTCTGCTCACACATTACACAGTTTTGTAATTGCTTTAATTTTATAAGCTTCTTCAAAGATCAAATGTAGTAAATAACTCTTAACACTAAAATGTTTCTATACACCACTAAATGTATAAATGTCTTAATTCAACTAAAAATGGAGCGCTATAAATAAATAAACCCCTACATTTAAAATATGCTTTTTATTCAAAGTATTTCATAGTATGTACGTGTAAGGTTAAAATTGATATATTTTAAAATTTTGAAGCTAAAAATAAAGACTCCATCTTTATTTATTTTTAAGTAATAAAAAAATATACTTTATTTAAGATTGCTAAGTTTAAATTATTATTACCAAAACAAAAGCAACACCAGCAAGATTCTCGTAGCAAGACCAAGACCAGGACCGGGTGGTGCAAGACCAAGACCAAGACTTTCTTTTGGCTAAGACCAGGCTTGCAAGACCAAGACCAAGACTAGCCCGGTCTTGATCTTGGTCTTGCTTTGCTCATCACTATTTTAAATCCAAATAAATTTTATGCAAGGGGCCCATTCCTTTTAGGTTTAGAACACTTAATATATATTTATCCTCGAATAGTGCTTATTTTTGCTTTTAAAACAATATAAGTGAAAAGTTGTTTGTTTACTTTGCCATAAATAATAAGAGAACTGACATATTGAGATTATTGTTGGCGTAAATAATTTAAAACAATATATTTACATACCTATAGGCAGCAAGACAAATAACATTATGGTAATACTAAACGATGTAAATTGAAAATGTTATGATAATAATACTCCGATCTTGTTAAATAATAATATTATTATGTTTAATTATTAAAAGTATAAATAAAAAACTTAAAAGTCGAGTTCTTGTGGAAATAAACTTCCAGTTAAACCTTTGCATTTTTTTCATGGTATAATTCTTGAATATTATGATATAAGCCAAATGTTTTTCTACGAAGTCAATATAAATTTCATTTTTCCTAAAATTTGTATTACTTCCAATTAAAAAAAAAACATTTATTTTTACACTATATTGCTTACTGTTTAAACTTAGCTGCTTTATAGTTAAGTTAAAAATGTTAAAATTTGAACCAACCTGTAAAAGTTTATTTAGTAACAATGAGCATGATATAATTTTTTAATATTTAATAACCAAGACCACTCAGAGACAATAAAAAAAAACTGTTTCTTTGTCTTTGCAGATTGTTATAAAAATTAAAATAAAATTTTAAATCTTAAAAATTCTGTATTTCATTAAAATGAAGGGATAAAAATTTTCATTATTTGTTTAACTTATAAAATTATTATAAACAAAGTATTAATTTTTGTAAAACTTTCGTTGCATAATCTTGTTAGGTATGTATATAAGAGGGGCTCTACAAAGCAAAAAATTTATACAAAAATTATTTAAACATTTCTTTTTAATATACAATAAAGACAAAAGTTTTAGACAATTTTGTTAAATAATAATTGTCCAAGTTGTTAAAAAAATAAGTTAGAGCTAATTTTCTAACGGGAATAAATTATTTAGAGTGTTTTCAATACATTGTAGTTTTTATTTTTTTTTTAAAAAGTCATAAATTCCAGTTTTCCTATAATTTGTATTAGTTCCAAAAAAAATATTTATTTTTACCCTACATTGCGTATTTTTTAAACTTAGCTGCCGATATATTTTTATAGTTAAACACAGAGAAAAATTTTTTAAACTTGTGTGGCATAACCCTGTTAAGTATGTATACAGGGTCCTGCAGCTCACCTCCCGGCTTATATAGCTCATTTATAATTTACTGTTGAATTTTTATATTTTGCAGACGTTACCTTTAACCTACAGTGCATTTTAGAAAAATAATTTTGGTTATATAGGGTGTCGCAAAAAAGTGTGTCGTCACGATGGTGCATTTCTTTAAATGGAACTCTGTGTATTTTTTTATATATTTAGATACCTTTTGTAGTCATCTATCTTCCTTTAAAATTTTGTTAACATCGGTTCAGTAGTTTCAGAGAAAAAAAATAAAATATAAAAAAAACTGTTTTGCACCATTGAATATAAAAATGATTAAAAATAACAATAGTGCTGGATTAATAGAATTAAACAAGGAACCCATTAAGTAATGTTATATCAGTCGCTTATGTCACGTTTGGTTAATTTGAACTGTACAGGGTGTCCAAAATTTAGTGTCAAACTCTTCAAATTTGAAAGCACTTTATTTTTTTTATTTTAAATATGAACCCCTGTATATTTTAAGACCGTTAGATGTAGAATTAAAAAACACACATTTTTCTAATTATAACCCTACCGAAATTTCTAACACATTAAAAGTTATTCGTTGAAAACTAATTTTTGCATGAATTTTAATAGTAACACCATTGAATAAAAATGATAGGTGGCTATGAAAAACAATTTATTGACATTAGAGTTTCCTAATAACGTTAATTATTACCTAGAAATTGGTTAAAGCTACATTAATGTTAGACAAAAATATTAAAAATTAAAAATTGGGTTTATTTATCATTTAAAGGTTTTTTTTAATTAATTTAATTCAATTAATAAATAATAATATTTTACTCGAATTTTTATAATATGTTAAACTAAGATTTTGTAAATTAAATAAACTCCAATGTCAATAAATTGTTTTTCATAGCAACCTATCATTTTTATTCAATGTTATTGCTATTAAAATAGATGCCAAAATGAGTTTTCAACCAATAACTTTTAATGTGTTAGGAATTTCGATAGGGTTATATTTGGAAAAATGTTTGTTTTTTATTTCTGCATCAAACGACTTTAAAATATAAAGGGGCTCATAATTAAAATAAGAAAAATAAAGTGCTTTCAAGTTTGAAGAGTTTGACACTAAGTTTTGGACACCCTGTACAGTTCGAATTAACCAAACATGACATAAGTGACTGATATAACGGTACTTAATAAGTTTCTTGTTTAATTCTATTAATCAAGCACTATTGGTGTTTTTATTCATTTTTAAATTCAATGGTGCAAAACAGTTTTTTTTATATTTTATTTTTTTGCTCTGGAATTACTGAACCGATGTTGACAAAATTTTAGAGGAAGATAGATGACTACAAGAGGTACCTAAATATATAAAAAAAGACACAGTGTTCTATTTGAAAAATGCCCCATCGTGACGTCACACTTTTTTGTGACACCCTGTATAACCAAAATTATTTTTCTGAAATGCACCGTAGGTTAAAGGTAACGTCAGCAAAATATGAAAATTTTAAATTAAATAATAAATGAGCTACATAAGACGGGAGGTGAGCTGCAGGACCCTGTATATGAAGGGCTCCACGAAGCAAAAAATTTATACGAAAATTATTTAAACATTTTTTTTTAATATACAATGAAGACAAAAGTTTGAGACAATTTTGTTAATTAACAATTGTCTAACTTGTTAAAAAAATAACTAAGAGTTAATTTTTTAATGGGAATGAATTCTTTAAAGTGTTCTCAATACATTGTAGTTTTTAATTTTTTTTTAAGTAATATTGAATACCTTAAAAGAATTATTTAGTTTCCTGTACTCGGTTTTGACGCCACGCGCGCGCAACCAAATGTCCCGCGGAGGCCTACTTTCAGCGTTAAATAAGAATTATAAATAATGGAGATAGAGTTTCAAAAAGCAAGAGTTTTTTTATTGAAAATTTCCGTCTCTTTAAGAATCTTTTTTAAAATTTCTCAAATGTTTCTAGTTTATAAGATATTGGCGAAAAATTAAATACTTTTTTTCATCTTAAAATGTTTATAAATTTTGCAATTTTTCATGGGCTGATAAACGTTTCTGATACATTATTCTAGATAATATTCCAGATCGAATCAGCTATTGCACATGTTTTTAGAAGCAGTATCTCCATTTTTTACCATGTTTAACTTATTGCTTAGACTATTTATGTTATTAAGAAAACTATAAGTTTTTTAAATAACATAAAGGTGTCCGGGATTCACCTTTTGAAAGGCTTTAGCCTCCTTAAGAAGTCTTTGTACAGTCATGTTTATGGTCCTAATTACATTAAATCTTGCTTGTAAAATTTATTTGCATTTATAGCTAAATTTATTAAAATTTCTTTTAACAAAACGGTAACTTAAAAGATTGAAGACCTAAAGCACACGAGAGACCTTAAAAATCTCAACCGCGACTAAAAAAATTGAGATTCC
>JAHBCN010001029.1:0-135241 GCA_019359885.1 Listronotus oregonensis
ATATCTTCTTAAAGGTACAGAAAAGTGGATTCATTTTAAGATAATTTTTTACTTAAAATAGACAATAAATTATTGTAAATTTCAGTGTATTTGTTTAATATATAAGTGCCTAATTAGTGTATGTTCCCAGTTGTGGTAATCAGTTTCAAGAAGGGAGAATTTTGAGGTTAGTTTACTTGGAGGCAGGCACAACCAGAGGTTGCCGGAGAAAACTACTTTTAGATCAGCGCCCCAAAAAACCCCCGTATGCAAAAATTCATGAAAATCGGCGTGGTGTCCGTAAAGTAAAATTTTACCAAAATGGCTTTTTGGTTATTATTATAAAGAAACAACCTGTGGAAACAACTTTAAGTCTTGTACTAAACATGCATCTAACTTTACTACTTCGAGAGTTAGCGATTAAGTGAAAACTAGTTTACACCAGAATTCATACCAAACACCTAGTCCTCAGTACAACAGGATACCGTTTTTGTTGTGCGGCTCTCGTTAGCTTTCGCCGGCTCTCGGTTCTCAGACCGACTGTTTCGCGGGCTAAATAAACCTGGTGTACGTTATTATTGTTTCGCGGGCTAAAGTAACCTATAACCTCTCTTTTGAGTTGAAATCTTTTGTTTTCTTGTTTTCCGAGCATTTCACAAACAATTTTAATCAAATTCATGGTGTTTTCTAATTTTTATTTTAGAGATAAAAATAACTAAGAAGTGTGTTTATTTTTGTCACGCACTGAAGAAACTTTGAAGAAAATTTGATTTTTTGAAATATTTACAGCAGTAAGCCACAAAACTCGATAACATTATACTGTAATGTCTTCGTTATCCCTTTCCAATGACAACAGATAATAACGATTACGTGAAACAACCATAATTACAGTTTATTCGCAAATATCAAAGCCATTTGGGAAACCAATAAAGTTCATTATAAAAATTATAATAATATCAGAAGATAAAATCACAAAAACTTGAAATTATTCCATACAGGAATCAAAATTTAATACAACTGAAGAACTAAAAAAAAATTGGGTTATGTTATATTATCTGTCATAAATTCTGCTGTGAAAATCATTTTGAATTAATGTCCATTTGGCGCGCGAGATATTTCCGATCGCGGGCGATAGTAGCCGAGAGCCGCACAACAAAAACGGTATCCTCAGTACAACCAGAGTACAACAAACTTGTTGTACTCTGGTACAACGGCTTTCGCTTAGCAGAATGAGTTTAGTTATAGACACTGGTGAGTAATATCGTTTCGTTCTTTTAAACTCTTCAGACGGATAGTATCAACCCGTGACGACGTACAGTTATCTTGTATGTTGTCACCAACCAACCATATAGTGTCGGACTACATCGTTTCGTTCTTCTAAACTCTTCAGACGGGTTGTATCAACTCGTGACGACGTACAGTTATCGTGTATTAATGATATTGGTTTAAGTAATATACAGTATGTCCACGGAAAAGGTGTTGAAGAGAAAAAACTTTTTTATTTTTGACTTTATCGAAAAGAGCTACTATTGATAAAAAATTTTGCTACTTCTAAGAGTAAGATTGGGATGGAAACATTTAACATATTTTATACGCGGTGTTCAGAAAATTAAAAACTTAAAATGGTACAGGAGAAAGTGCATTTATTTGAGAAGATATGGAAATAAGTTATTAGGAAAAGTTGTTCAAAATTAGGTAGTCTCTAATACCAATATTCGGAAAAATCGGCCTACTTTCATTTTTTGTGATTAAATTTATTTTAATATCGATTTAAATTTTTAATATCAATTTATTATCAAATTTACTGCGCCTAATGAATTATAAAAGCAAAGTATCAATAAAGCTTGTCACTATCAACGCCTACTAGTATCAAGATTTGGAATTAGTTAATTGATAATAAAATTTTAATCACAAATAAATAAAAGTGGGTCGATTTTTTTGAAAATTGGTATTAGAGACTACCTTTTTCGTTTGAACAACTTTTTCTAGTAACTTATTTTCATATCTTTGCACATAAATGCACTTTACTCTTGTACCATTTTAAGTTTTTTCAATTTTCTGAATACCGCGTATAAAATATGTTAGATGTGTCTATCCCAATCTTACTCTAAGCAGTAGCAAACATTTTTATTACAAGTAACTTTTTTCGATAAAATTAAAAATAAAGAAGTTTTTCCTATTCAACACCTTTTTCGTGGACACACCAGTACGTCCACGGAAAAGGTGTTGAATAGTAAAAAACTTCTTTATTTTTCATTTTATCAAAAAAAGCTACTCTTAAAAAAATTTTGCTACTTCTTAAAGTAAGATTGGGATAAATACATTTAACAAATTTTATAGGCAGTATTCAGAAAATTGAAAAAACTTTAAATGGTTCAAGAGTCAAGTGCATTTATTTGAGAAGATATGGAAATAAGTTACTAGAAAAAGTTGTTAAAAATAAAAGATAGTTCCTAATATCATTTTTCAGAAAAATCGGCCTAGTTTTATTAATTTGTGATAAAAATTATTTTAATATCATGTAATTCCAAATTAACAACTCTTTATTGTACTAGTAGGCGTTGATAGTGACAAGCTTTATTGACACTTCGCTTTTATGATTTATTAGCCGCAGAAACGTCAGCTTACTTAACAGCAAAAAATTTAATAAAATTAATATTAAAAAATTAAATTGATATTAAAACAAATTTAATCACAAATAAATAAAAGTAGGCCGATTTTTTAAAATTGGTATTAGAGACTACCAATTTTGAAAAAACTTTTCCTAGTAACTTATTTCCATATCTTCACAAATAAATGCACTTTTTTTGTACCAAAGTTTTTTCAATTTTCTGAACACCGGTATAAAATATGTCAAATGTTTCTATTTCAATCTTACTCTAAGAAGTAGCAAAATTTTTATCAAAGTAGCTTTTTTCGATAAAATCAAAAATAAAAAAGTTTTTTCCCTTCAACACCTTTTCCGTGGACATACTGTATTTATTTGCTTAAAATGTCTAAAAAACAAAAAACTAGTGAAATCTGGATTTTTTATACACAAATTCGGGAAGAAAAATATTATACATCCTGTAATTTATGTAAGAAAAAACTGTCATTTAAAAAAACAAATTCAAATCTTTAGGAACACTTACTCTCCAATCATCCAATGATTTTATGTTCTAGTACTAGTAGTTCTACAACTCAGCTACATAAATTAACAGATTACTTAGCGAAAAAAAAATGGAAAATCAGCTAGAATTAAAATAAATAAAAAAATACTAAGACTGTTCATTACTGATTTCCAAAGTTTCAGAATTATTGACGATGAAGGGTTCAGCGAATTTTGTAATTGTAACTAATGAAAAATGTTCTTGTAAGTTTTTCATTAATAAATAATTGAATTTAATAATAATAATTTTTTACTTAGTCGTATAATTTCGTTTATTTTCAAATATATTTGTTATTATCCAGTATTATTTATGTAAAACAATCTGTTTTTATTAAAAAAAAATGTACCAATATATATAATAGACTTTTCATTTTGTTTATCAATCATATAATTCCATTTTATAATTCATTGTATTTATTAACGTCCAAGAAACAGTGATAGTACTACTTCCCGCGCAACACTTTAAATGGGTACGTCCTGAAAAGTATCGCCCTCTGACAACAAAAGTTCTGTCCCTGAAATTTTAGCCATTCTTTTATATACTTTTTGGACTCCTTGTAATTTCTGTACTTCGTGGTCCAAACATTTACTTTGGAGGGTAGAGAAAAGGAGAACTATCTTTAAGATAAAAAACTGTCCGTCAAAATGCCTTGAATTAAGGTAGCAGGGGGTAAATTTCAAAAAGAGCGTCCAAAGTAATTAGAATAGAATAGAGAAAAGAACAAGGACGGAAGAAATTCCGTTCCATTTTATAAATATAACTAATTATTTGATTTTGTCCATTACGACACCTTTTTAGGACACAAACTTTGTCCATGATTGTTTAAAAGTATTTTACGAATAAATACTTACACTATTTACAAACTTCCACGTTTTTTGACGGCAGTTATTCATTTTAGGTTATATTTACTTAGCTAACTCGCAAACTTCAATTTGTCAACAACTGCTATTTTTATACCATACCCTTTGCCTATGCTACCGCCACTCATTTATTGCTTGCAGCTGAACACTTTTTTACTTCGTCTCCCATATGTGTTATTTCTCCTTCCCTCTACCATCCATTACTTTTACAAGTATGAGCCCAGATAGCCAGTGTTACTGGACAAAAAGTTACCCATCAGTAGTTGTTACCAATTTGACGTTAAGTTAACGACAATTCGTTACTGAGTCAAGTTTGCCTACAAGTTATTAACAGTCTACCACCGCAAATAGCTTGGAAATTGTCAGCAACACTTGCAGTCAAAAGTCAAATACCGTACAATTTACCGACGTAACTTTTGTAGCCAAGTTTTTCTCAAGTTGTAAGAAATTTACTGCCAATTTTCCTACAACTTTCAACTTTGTACTTGACAACTTTTCCGACAACTTGACTACATATTGCGGAGGTAGGTTCTCGACTAATAGGCCTTTTCATCATGTGACAAGCGCAAGCGCAGTCGCCATGTTGAAATAGCGACAATTCAAAAGTTTCGTACTGTTTTGATCGACAATGGCTGGGCATGCAGTATTATCTCCCCAATTTAATCATTTACTGGAAAAAATCGTTGATAGTGCTTCACTGATTTATAATTCAGTTGAAGCCCATAATTGTACGCAATTAAAAAGGTAGCTTAAATGTCATGGACGTCTTTAAAAGGGAAAAAAGAAGTGAGCTGATTGAGAGGTTAGGCATCATTACTTCTTTACTATACAAAATGTATCTATAATTTTATTCTAATTAGGCCTACCACATATATACAATTGTTATATTGATTAAATTGTATTGTATTTAAATGATTTATAGCGTGTATCACTCTTACATACTTCATAACAACACCGCTTCTTCGTTCCTTTTCGTTCTGATATTATAATAATCGATTAAAAAAACCTATTTGCTAATTAAGGCACTTTTTTCTTTATTTTCGTATTTCTTTTCTTCAATAACTATACTTTCTTTATTATTTTTTTTATTTTAATTATGTGTTTACAGGTCCTTTAACATGCTTGTTTACAAAAAACAGTACGAAAAAAATGGCTGATACTGACGCATGCGCCCAAAAAAGAATTGTGATGAAAAGGCCTATTGCCATCCACAATGACTATCTGGACTAGGATTCTGTAAAAATACAAGGAAAGAGTAAGTAATAAAAAGGATTACATTTCTTTGTTGCCCTTAAAAGTAACTTATAGATTTGTCACTGTTTGAAAGAGATACAGCCCCTGGGGCCCGATTTTGTAGGCAAATTTCTTGACATTCCTTTTCTCTATCTCTTTAAAACAGTTGCAAACTTATGAGGTACCTTTAAGGGCAACAAGGACATGTGATCCAGTAATCCATATTTTGACATTCTCGTTCCTTATATTTTTACAGAATTCCAGCCCTGGGTTCAGTTCCTTTCTAATCGACCATGGAGACTAGAGATAAGAAGGACTATCTCTTATGGCTATTTGGCTAAAAAAAGTGGCTCCAGAAGAGACGCTGGTGTAACGAAGGATATGGTGTGAACCAGAGTTTATTAATCAGATGTAAACCAATGAACTCGAACGTATTATTGGCAAGTTTATAATTGCATCGATGGATCCAGCGCATTAAGCGGTCGCTTCTGAATAAATTATTAAAGATTTTATAAAGGAAAAATGTAAAACTACAATTTCATATGATTTAGAAAATTATCCGCGTTTGTCTCAAATCATTTTATAAAAATATTAGGCAAAAACCATCTTTAGTCGCCTCTTAGGGGACTCTAGCCTAGCCTTCTTATGAAGTATTTCATAGGTTCTGCTTATAGAAAGTTTTAATCTATTTTATTGTGTAAAATAGGCTTAGAAAATTATAATTTTGGGACTTCCTGCACAGGTGCTCCCATATATGTATGTATTCCCTGTAAATAGTTTACTCTAGTTGCAAATTAAAATTTACCTTTTTAAAGTTTTTTTTTTAATTGGTCCAAAGAGGTTTTAATTTTTTTTCTCGAAAACAAAGCAAAATTGGAAAAATTATAAAGTGAGAAAAAAGTTGTATGTTGTAAATTGGGCCCTTATTAATAAACATAATACTGATAAATTTTAAGAAAATCAACTACAGGGGAGTTATAAGATTACAAAAAAACCTACTTTTGTTCTAAAAGTTTAACGCCCTGTATCTTAGAAACTATGCATTTTCAGACCCATACTTGTAAAAACTTTTTTTAATATTTTTTAATCCTCCCAAAATTTGCATGTATAAAATATGCTGATAACTGCCAATATTAATAAAAAAATAAATAGAAGCAATACAACATTTTTGGTAGTAGAGAGTACCAGACCTAAACAAACTAACAAATATAATAATTGTTAATACCATTTTAGAGTTCAATACTTGACATAGTACAGATACGTCGGAAGCCTGATTACGTGAATACAGTACATCGTCATCCAACGAGAACTTAATAAAGCTTTATTTGTGGTCATCCTCATATTTAAAAATAATGTAAAATAGTCATATTACATATTTTTCCTGTAATATATTAAATAATTTACAACACTTGTTGTTTTACTGATAAGCCCCACAGAGTGTAGAATGTTTTTAAGAAAAGGAATGCAATAGTAATTAAATGGCCAGTATTCAAATCAAATCAAATCAAATCAGTTTATTGGTGTCAACATACAAACAGTACTTACACAAGTCAAATATACACAAAAATAGCTAAAATATTAAAAGTAAAGTATTACATATTAAAACTAGTCAAGGGCTCAAAAACATAGTAATTAAAATTAGTCAAGGACCACCTATATATATATGCACAAACAAAACAAGATAAAATGGCTGAAAAAGAAAGAACAAAAAAACAAAATGCAATATACAGGTGCACAGCGAGAAATTCCCACTCAGACCACCTTTTTCAGAAGTCAGAGTTTAGGAATTCTTCCATTGAATAAAATGCTTTTGATATTAATTTTTTGTTTGATTTTACTTTTAAACTTGGAATATGGTAATTCAGAATAGCCGGTAGGTAGCTTGTTGTAAAACTTAACAGCCAGGAACCCTGGACCACTCTTGGCACCTTGTTAAGCGTTGATATTGGGACCAATTTGTTCATGTTTCTGGTTTCATAATTATGGATATCCTTATGAACCCTATACTGGTCTTTATTCTTTTGAACCCATAACAGATTTTCAAGAATGTACACCGATGGCAAGGTGAGTATACCCATACTTGAGAAAACAAGTCTACAGTCATCCCTATAACACAGTCTCCCCAATATTCTTATTTCCCTTCTTTGCAAAGCAAACAATCTCTTTTTGTGTGGAGCATGCCCCCATGCTAGAATAGCATACGTGGCTACTGGATGGAACATCACCGAAATATGCTGTTTTCAGAGTATTGTCAGAAGAACAATTGGCAAGGCAACGAAGAGCATATATGGTGCTCCTAAGCTTACCAGCCACAGCATCAATGTGAGAGTGCCACTGAAGAAGGGGATCCAGCTGAACTCCTAAAAATTTAACTGTAGACTCCATTGGTTTTTCAGTTTGTCTTAAGGTGAAGATGACCCTATTAGTTTTATCTGCATTTAGATGTAATCGGTTCGGTTAAACCATTCCTCAACTCTATTCTGCAGAAAATGCATTCTCATCTCCGCCTGCTCGAGAGTATCACCCACACATGCAACAGTTGTGTCGTCGGCAAAAAGTGTGTATTTTGCCAAAAAGTTCAATAAATGGCAGATCATTTATATAAATTAAGAATAATATATGACCCAGTACTGAGCCCTGGGGCACTCCTATGGTGATTTCACTTTCGGTGACGACACACCTCCCACACTCACAACCTGTCTCCTGTTGGTTAAATAGGATTTTAATAGTGCAATACTATCAGAAGAGAAACCATACTCCTTAAGTTTGCACAGCAGTATATCATGTGTAACGCAATCAAATGCCTTGCTTAAATCACAAAACAAGACACTGCTAAATGCTAAGTCATTAAATGACTCGAGCAAGAAGGTGACCAGGTCAAGGATTGCCATAACCGTGTTTTTATCTTTCCTAAAACCAAACTGGCAGGATGAAACAAGTTGTTGCTGTCAAAATATTTTATTATTTGAATGGCAATGCACTTTTCAAATATCTTTGAGATTATTGGTAACAAAGATATTGGTCGATAGTTTTCAGGCCTGTCCGGGTCACCTTTTTGTAAATAGGTATACCTTGGCCAATTTAAGTACATCCGGAAATGTGTTACTCCTAAGACATCTGTTAATCAGTTTAGTAAGTGGGCTAATGATAAGGTTCTTGATCGATTTAATCAGCCTAACATTTAATCCAAAAATATCCCGACTTTCCTTATTTTTTAAATGGTCTATAATATCTCTAATTTCTATAAAGGAGACAGGAAAAAGAAAAGGACTTATTTGGTATATCCAAGTTGGCTAAGAGTTGAATTGGATCATTATGAGATAAGGAATGTTCTTAATAGTTTCATGAGCAATATTTGAAAAAATATTTATTAATTTGTCTGCTGAGATGCTACATGCATTACTTTTTTCCTTTGGGTCTGAAGTGTGGACATTATTTTTTATAACCCGCCATACAGCTCTGGTTGGATTTTGAGCTGAAGTAATAAACTGCTCATTAGCTTTTATTTTTGCTTTCTTATAGCAGCTTTATAAATTTTTTTAAAATTCTTATATTCCTTTTTAATCCTACAGTTTCATATTGCCGCGATAATTCACTCAGTAGCCGTAAGGATTCCGCATTGATCTTAAATTCTCATCAAACCATCTTACATTGGACCTCTGATCAGACCTCACCCTATAAGTCCTTTCAGGAAAAGACTGGGTATATGCCTTCTCAAGACTATCCAAGAATCTTTCAAAACATTCATCAACATTTACAACCTCATCAGTCACAAAGCTCCAATCATACAAAGAAACAAGATTTATAAAAATCAAACAAACCTCTCTGCTCAATGGCCTGCACATTCTGCTGCTATGCAATACTTTGTCACCACCATCAAGAATGGGCAGTTGCAGCTCCTGTCCCAGGTGATCCGATATTCCAATATCAACAATGTTGGCCGTAAATGAATCAGTGCTAAAATTTATGAAAACGTTATCTAAACATGCCCCCGATTTTTATTGTTTGATATTGTTTCCCCGGGAAACCTAGTTTTTCCCAACATATCAGAGGTGAAGAGCCTCCGGCTGATCTGTAAAAAATGGACATTAAAATCTCCTACCAAAATAATTTTTTTATTAATTCCAATTTTTCCCAATACCGATTCCAATGAATCCAAAAATTCCCAAAAAACCCCCGAGGGGGAAAACCCATACACCGCTAAAACATATACATTGATATCACAAAAAAGTGCTGAACAACATTCAAAACATTTTTTTTTATACAAAACATTTCAATATCATATTTTATTACATTAAAACTATTTTTTCATATATTCTACACCTCCGCCAGCATAGGCTGACCTTAAAAAATTATTTTCTTGTTTGAAAAAAAATTAATTGTAGCACCTTTGCCTCTTCTGTCTTGAGCCAGTGTTCAGATAGACAAAAAAATTTAAGGCAGTCCCCAAGAAAGCCCGAGTATTGGTACCTTGTTTCTTACAGATTGGGTTTTATGTGTAGTAGATGAAACCCCCGTCATGTTCTGGATTTGGGGTGAGGGGTTCCCGGTTTTTTAAAATGGTTTACGATAGCCCCTTTAGGCCAAAGACTAGCATCGAGGTATTTGGTTTTTTTTTTCTTCAGGAATTTCCCCAATTTAAAAAACTTTCGTTTTGGAAAAAGGTTTTATCTTCTCGCAGCGACATCCAGTGTCCATATCGAGATTCTTCAGGAAGTATACAATAGCATTAGCGTCAACTTCTGGGGCAAAACCCGATAGAAAAAGATAAGCTTTTTTTTCAGCAACTTTGAGGCCAGCGACAGATTCATTTGTTCTCACTAGTGGCTTGGGCCGGCCTCCCTGGTTAAGGTGGCCGTCTGGATGCGCTGGCGCAGGCATTTTAGTACAGTGGCTTTATACTTTATACAAGACAGTGGCGACAATAGGCATCTAAGCTCCGCCCAGCCGCCATGTTGTGGCAAAGGACCATGAGGATTTTAAAAATGGGTTTTTGGCGGTGAAAATTAACCAAATTTTAATATGTTATTAGGACCTCAAAAAAAGCAATTTGTATCATTGCACAAAAACTCGAATTATCATCAAAAAACCAAATTTTCAGGATTTTTTCAAGATACACTTGAAAAAATAAAAATTATTTTTGGATTTTCTTTCAAATTTGAAGTGATGTGGGATTCAAATAAATTAATGTATTATAAAAAAAAAACCAAAAAGTCACATGCTCGCATTAATAAAAAAATATTTTTTTTCCCATTTTTGACCGAAATTTTTTGTCAAATTACATTTTCGTTTATATTTTTTTTATTTATCTTATCAATAATGTTTATATATCTTTTTTTTTAGACAATTTGAAAAGCTTTCTTTTTGTTTCATAAAATTTTTTGTATTTTATAGTTTATATAGTCGTAGTCCAAACATTCCGTGGTAGCAGGTTTTTGCCGGTAAATGTACCTGGTCGGTTATTTGGGTTTCTCGATTTGCTATTTGACCTCAGATTCGTGTTTAGCGGAAAAAAATACGCCTGAAAATCCTAGTCAGACACACCACTTTTTTTGTGGACCTGTGTATTTATAAAGTTCCAGAACTATTAAATTTTCAAAAAAAAAACGCATTTAGCAAGTTATGGGATCATGCAAAGGATTTGAATAAAAACAAAAATATTTTTTTAATAAATTTATTTAAGAAATCTTTTTTTAAAAAAAATTACAACAAATAAATAGATTTACAGCATGCACGCACTTTTCTTTTTTTTTTTTAATTTTTTTTTCACCCAAAAAATCTTTAATTAAAATTTTTCTTTTTAATATTCGGGTTTTTTTCAAAAAATAAAACATTTCCCCAAAGAAAACGTCTTTCAAATTTACATTTTGTTATGTATTTTCTAAAAAAACCCCCATTTCTACAAAAAAATAAAACACATATTCATTACAAAAAAAAAGTGAATGCTCCCTAAATCGCTTAAAAATTAATGTAAATTTTGTAAATTTTTTAACACTGGGAATTTTGAACCAGCAGCATTCAAAAAGTTTTACATGTATTGATGTTTTTTTTTACTTTGAAGTATATAACCCACACATTGTACATTGAATTTAATTCACTGTGACTTAGGGGTTTTACACAGGTTCTTTTATTTCTGTAGGTAACTGAACAACATCATATTTTGTTGTCCTTCAATAGTGTCTAAAAACCCCCAAAAAAAATGCCTATCATCTTCATCATAACTGCCTGTACTAGAATTTTTTAAATATTGAGAAAACACAAATTAGTTTTAAAAATTTTTTTTTCTTGCACAGCATTAGGAACAAGCTGTTTACTTCTTAATACACAAAATAGGTTAAACAAACCTGTGAAAAACGACTGGTTAAAACAAACTGATATTCTTTTTCTCTTTGAGCTCAGCCTGCAATTCTAAAATTGATTGGGTAGAAATAAGAACACCACTTTGTGAAGGCCTCCACAGCAGCCAACTTCCATGTTCGAAAATAAGTCCATGAAATCTTTTAAAAAAAATAATAGACTCTTTATGCTTCTACATTAAATTTACCAAGAGCACATGTGGGATGTCTGAAGTCATAATTTGAAACCACTTTTCAATTTGGTCTAAAAACCAAGCTGTGGTTAGATACGCAGGGCTTTTTTATTCTTCTGATAAGAACTTTAAAGCACTACTTACTGTATGACTTTACAACGTTTGTTGACAGATACTTTCATTTGGGTAAAATGTGTTGGAAGCAAGTCTTCTTCAGATAATTTGGGTGCTAATTTAAAAATGTGCTTTTTTTTATAAAGAGAAGTTCAAAAAAATGTTCTGATAATACATCTCGCGTTGGCAAATCATATTTTTCGGCAATATTAACAGGTATTCTGATAATTTTGTTGGTAACTAGCATGGATTTAATATTTTAAATAAATGGGGTATATCAGCAAAGATATATAAATATTTGTCTGCATGGGATGGATGGGGATTTGCAATTAATTGGTGAATGTCTACCTGGGGGAAATTTCCCAACTTTTCCAAAGTGCCTGATTGCAAGAGCCCATATCAGATGTCACACTTAATATGTTTAATTTTAAATCTTCTGCATTTTGAAATATGGACTTGATTATGTTTTGGAAGACTGAGCCATTTACAGAATTGCCGGGTAAAATAGTACGCAACCACCTGTTTCCAACGTGTTGTAACACCACCAAGCATAAAAACCAAAAATGGGTTGCCATTCCTGTGTGTTCAGGTAGTGTTACATCTCCGAAATATTTGTTCAAAGAGGTATCAAATACCTTTCCTGAGTGATTGCCATTTCATCCAGCACTAGCACACAATCTCTTTCATGTGATAAAAAAGTTTAAACTTTTTTTTAAAAAAAAAATTAAAAACCTCATAAAGCACTCCAGAATAAAATTTTTAAAGGCCCCCTTTTTTAAATTGGACGGAAATGGAAAGCCTTGTTGTAGTTTTTTTAAATTTTTCCACAACTAAATTTTAATTTTAAAGCATTCGTTACTGTTTCATTGGACCATTTCATTAATTTTGTTGATTTTTGACTTTGTTTTTTTCTTTAAAGCCATGAATTGGTCTTTGTTGAATAATTCGAAATACTGATTGGTAAGGGTTGGACTGAGAACTTGTCCCCCAATTTCTTGACTTTCAATTTAGAATTCCTCAAATTTTTTGTACTTTTTGACCTTCGCTCTTTCTTTAGAATACATTTTTTCATATCTATTCAGACGAGCTAACAGCTCTTTTTGGGATGTGAACTTTGACTTTGAACTGATTGTTGCAGAGGGGCAACACAAAAATCATTATTCATCACTTGAGGTGGACTGTGAAGTAGATGACTGGAGGGGATAAATCTGCAGTTGATGTGGATGGTTGGGTCAATAAATCACTGGTAATGTTTACCTCAGTATCCCCCCCCCACTATTTAAATTCCTAGCTTCACCTAAAAAGAAAAAAAAGTTAAATTGGGACTACCTGTATTAAAACCCAAAATATTGTATAATATATACACACAGTGAGTGGTAAAATATGGAACAAATTTATTTAAAATTCAGGCGTTTATTTTTTTTTCTTAGAGACACTTGGACACGTCGATTTTTATTTTTGGCCTTGTTTTTTTTTAATGGTAAATTCATGTGTGCCCCAAATAGTTACAATCATCAAATTAATTTTTTCAAAAAAAACACCTATCTTTTAATGCATTGAAATTTTTGTTACATACCTGGAATTCGATGCAGAATTCAAAAATAAAATAAAAAAAAAAGGGGTTTCATAAAAAAAATAATTTGATGATCTAACTATTTTTAAAACACGAATTTGCCTTAAAAAAATCCCCTGTGTCTGAGAGTTTTTTCCCAAAAAACAAACATTTGAATTTTAAAAGAATTCGTCTACCGCCCCCACTGTATTATATGTTACTGTTAAATATAACTAATTTTATAAAAAAAAAACAGGATATACACAATTTGATGGTTATATAAGTAGGCTCCACTTTTTTGGGGTGTAAAATAAACATGATAAAAAATATTTAGTTATATTTTTATTCTTGAGTTTTATTAAAAGCCCAATTTTTTATAAATACTAATTTGATCAGTTAAACTGACATATAGTTTTTATTTTATCACAACATTATTTGGTTTTAAAGGGGCACTCTCTGTTTATGTTTTATAAAAAAATGGAGATTTGGCAAGATCAATCTTCATTTCCTATTTATTGGCTCTACATACAGGGTGTCCCAGAATATGTGGGCAATCTCGGAATCCCAAAAGAAAACCCAAAATATTATGACAAGTTCCCATAAACTTTTTCCCCATGAGCCTCCCACGGAGATACAGGTACATAACGGACGCCCTGAAAATTGTTTTTTTTTAAATAAGTTTTAAAATACTAGGCGTAATTTAATATTTATAATATAATGATTACTAGATAAGTCTTCTTAAAATGAACCCATTTAATCATATTTGGCTTATTTAGTTTGCCAGGGACGGACTATTTTTTACACAATAATAGCAATTTTTTAAGACCCTGTATGATAGCCCACAATATTATTTTAGATAGCTTTAACCTTAAAAATAAAGGTACTCTTGATTGACATCGATAAAATCAACTGTTTGAGAAATAAAAAAATCATGATTGGTAATTTTTTTTAAATTATACAGGGTGTTTTCTAATTGTACATATTAAGAAGACTTATCTAGTAACCATCATATTAAAAATATTAAATTACCCCTTATTTTAAAAGTTATTTAACAAAAACGATTTTCACGGTCATCCGTTATGTACCTGTATCTCCGTGGGGGGGCTCATGGGAAAAAAAAGTTTATGGGAATTTGTCATAATTTTTTTAGGTTTTCTATTGGATTCCGAAAATTGCCCACATATTCTGGGACACCCTGTATAGACATAGTCACACAGTGAGTTCTATTGTGTAGAGATTTTAAAAAATCACTATTACAATTAATACTTCTCTCAGTGAATGACTGAAAAAAAAAATGAAACAATTTAAAAAAGTTTACATACCAGTTATGGGCTTAACCTGGGCTCAATTTTTCTTTGGAGTTAACAATTCTCTCCAATGAAGGGTGCATAGTTTTTTTTGGTTGTGAAAAAGAAACTGTTGGAACTGCTTTTTGCCTTCAGTTTAGGGGGTGCCATCTTCTCAGTTTTCCCCCACATGTCAAAAGGTAAAATGGACCAAAAATTAAAATATTAAGTTAGTATGTATAACGAAAAATCCATTGGTTTTTTAAAACAAAAAATCCTTAAGCCTAACAGTTAGCCCAACTTATGGGAGTCATTTATCTACCCAAGATAAATTTTAATTTTTTTCTTTCTCAGCCCTACCCTTATACTGACTTTTCTTTACAAACACTTACCTCACATAAACACGAAAATCAGTAGGAATCCAATTAGCTCTTCTCATTTTAGTTAACCAATTCTTCTTCTCACAGGATCTCGCGGGAAAAGTTTTATTATAAAACCTTTCTTTGCAGAATTGGTGCAGTTGACTGCAGCACAACCAGGCATTGTTTCTTTAAAACTGCAAAAAAATTATAACTATAGACTGTGGGCAAACTGATATAAGTAACTTTCTGCTTAAGTTATAAAGCCTTTAATACAACACAAGAATATAATAATCACACAAAATGATAGTTTAATTTATTTATTTGTATTTTTGTAAGTAGGTACTTGAAAGATTTAAAATTTCCAGTTTCACCAAGTATTTTAAGCTTTTCTTAAGTTCCGTAAAGATAGAGTCCCTCAAGTTAAAGGGGAAACTTAGAGGTTACTTGGTGCAACTGGCCATAAGGCCATAAAACTAAATGAATAAAATCAAACCACGATTTAAAAAAAAACCCATAATTTTTTAATAAAAAAATTTTTTTATTCCTAAATATGATGATTTCACTGACAGATTATTGAGGTTAGGGGTTTTTAAATACCCTTTTGGGTTATTTAACATGGGTTTTTTTAAAATCTTTTAAAAATGTATTTTTGGGTAAACGGGTTCCCCTTTAATATTGAGTAAAGGTATTAAGTGAAAAAAAGAAATTTAAAGCAATACTTGGAAAATCCAACATGTAGAAAATAAATATTTTTTTGGAAAAAAATTTTTAAATATTCTCAAAAATAACTTTAAATTCATGTTCTACACCTAAAAAAATAGAATAAGAAGAGTTTTATTTAAAAAATCGGCATTTTTTCATGATTTTTTTATTCGGAATAAACAAACAAACAAATACTTACTTTTCAAACGAATGTTTTTACTGATCCCAAATTTTGCCACTACACAAACAAAACATTATTAAAAATAGTCACTTAAATATCAGGAATTCAACAAAACCACAATATTAATGAAAACACAACAAACAACCATAAAAGATAACAGCACAACGTAAATTAAAGAGCTAGCTGTCAAATTTTGCCTCATCATGGCGGAAAAAACCACGTGATCCGATCAACCAAAAAAAAATAAGACATTCATTGTCATCACTGTATTTATAAAGCCACTGTAATAAAGTCACTGTACTCTCACCAGTAACACGCAGTTTTCTGTCCTTCTTTGAAGTGTACGTTATTTGAATTAAGTTTATCCTTTAATCCGCTCCGTTCTAAATACATCGAATATGGCATAAACAATTAAAATTTACAATAAAAAGAGCCACGGATAGAAAAAAGGCATAATAAAACATATTATTTTTGTTACTTGGTTACTACTAAATGTCTATAAATCACAGTAAAGAGTTATAATGCGAAATAAATGTTTTATACCGAAAATTTTTAAATTTTTTAACTACCGAAAAATCCAACTCAATTTTAAGTTTTTAAATTGTTTTTAAAGCATTAAATTTTAGTTTTTTGATTATATGTCTTTACGAGAAAGATACATGTGTTATTTATGAAAATATAAGGTGATCCTTTATTTATTTTGCCAAGTTTTAGAGTACCGTGGTCTAAAAGACAGTAATGTTCTTATGGAGATTTAAACGGCGAAACGGCCACCTTAAGCCGTTTTTTGGTTACAAGATTCCAACCTGATTCAGTATTTCTTTCTTCAGTTGTTTGTTCACTGATAAAAACTTCGTCTTCAGGATTTAAGTCGTTCAGTCTTTTATCACAAACCTGTGTGGTTTCTGAAGAACCACGGTGACTTTTTGTAGGTTTTTTCATCGATCTCAACGCATTTCTACTCAGACTCTTGTCTTCCAAATCTTTATATTCCTTATCTGGTTGACTTTTATTTTTATTTCGAAGTTTAAGGTTATGTTCTTCTGTTATTAAATTTACATCAAGGGCGTTAGCCTCGGCGTTAGCGCATGATGCCTCTTCTGTCGTGGATTTTTTGGCAAATGAACTAGTGGCGTTTTGGGCGAATGGGAAATTTTCTCGAGATTTGACAGCTGGAGTGGAGTTCCCGCCAATTTTTTGCTTGCCCTTCCTTCTCTCATCAGTGGCGGCTCGTGGTAAGTATTTAAGGGGGTGCACTAGACGTAAAACACAAAAATACAAAACCACTGGAGGCCAACATACCAGAGGCAAGATTTTTATAGGATGTCACGCCCAAAAGTTACTTCTTAGGTCTTAAAAGGTATAGAAGCAAATGAAAAAATGAAAAATAATACACGTTTTTAATTAAAAAAAAACAAAATTTTAAGAAAAATAAATTTAAAAATTACATCAGTTTGTACATTGCTTAAACGTAAAGTCTAGTCTTCTATTCTTTTGTTCAGCAAACTTGTCGATAACAGCTTCATTGAAGTTTGGAATGGCTTCTATAAATTTTTTCTCAATGGATAGCATTGCCAAGGCTGTTAGTCTTTCTTGGCTCATGGAACTTCGCAAAAATGTTTTTATTCTTTTTAAAGTGGAAAAATTCCTTTCTGCTTCAGCTGTGGTCATTGGTATGGTAACAATGATTTGTAGTAGGTTGAAAGTGGCAGTAAATACGCTTTGAAGATTATTTTCTGTCAAAAATTTTAATAAGTTGATAGCACCACTCATATCTCTAAAATCTGGTCTTCGGTAGATTAGTTCTAACTCAGTCTGAAGACGAACTTTATCTAAAAATGGATATGCTTCCATTACAATTTCTAAGTGTTGCATTGGAAATTGCTTTTCGTACTGAGGAAATTTATCCGATGAGAAAAGAAGAGCAGCGTTCAAATGCTTAGTAAAGGAAAATCTATCTTTTACCTGTGTAATTACAGTGTCACAAACTTCCTTGGCTGCTACTGTTCTGTTGATATGCGGGTCTTCATTTCCTGGCGCCTTTTAGTTTGAGTGGTATGTTCGGAAATTTCGTTTTGAATGGTCTCCAAACCGTCTTTTTCTTTTTGAATGCTATTTTGAAAACTTGCAATAGCTGCGTGTATTTGCACAGGGTCTGTTAATGTTTTTTGTAGCTGATTATACAAAATATCAGCATGTGGCAAAATTTTATGAAATGCAGTCAGCCAGAATACAAACTTTGAATCCTGCAGCATACGACAGATGGCAGTTGCTTGATTTATAGTAATTGTCTGTTTTGATGTCGCTTCTATTTTCTCCATACATTCTATTAACAGTTCACGATATTCATACACTGTATTTATAGCTCTACTTTTGAAATACCATCTTGTAGGAGAAGACCGGGGTACTTTTGACCGACAACTTCATCCAAAACTGCTATTCGTTGTGGGGAATGGGAAAAAAGTTTGAGACATCAGTTAAATTTGAAAAAATCTGCACTTCCTGATTTTGGCTTGCTGCTTGGGACAAAATCAAGTTCAGCTGATGGGCGTAGCAGTGAACAAAAAATGCATAAATATATTCACGTTTAATAAGAGTTTGTACACCAGCATGGCGTCCACTCATTACACTTGCACCGTCATAACTTTGGGAAATAAGTTTTTCTGGTTTATCTATTACTTGCTTTAAATTAGCTCTTATGCACTCTGAAAGGCTAACTGCATCGTGATCAGGGGGATTGACAAAACTCCAAAAACGTTCAACAGGTGTGCCATCTGATAAAATATACCTAAATACTGTAGTCATTTGATAACAATTGGCCACATCGGTTGTTTCATCAGCCATAACAGAAACATAGTCAGCTTTCGAAATTTCTAATCTTATATTTTCTTGAGTCACTTGTAAAATGCAATCCAACAACTCGTTTTGGATGATTTTCGAAATTCCTTTAAATATAATAGATTTTTCGAAGTGGTCTTTAAGGGCTATGTCCAACTCGGCAGTGAAATTTATTAATCCTCTAAAAATACCGGGATTTGATGAATTGTCTTTTTCGTCATGACCACGAAGGGCTAACTCGAAGGCCCCGCAAAATTTTATACAGTCAATTATTTTTGAAAGTACATATCTGTTTTTTCTAACTTGTTCGTTTTGTTGTTGAACACTGCGCCTATATGCACTATCTAACTGCTGCCTTATATCAACTTTTCCCAGAAGCTGTAACTCCAACTGAGCGTTAATATGAGCCTGAGTATTTTGATGTTTTTTTATTTTTTGCGCCAAATGCCCCAAGTCGGTTATCCCAGTTTTTGTCCAGGCAGCTCTGCGTTTCCGCGACTGAACAACAAGCACGAAAAACAAAACAATCGGTTAGTTGTATCACATCCACAAATCCAATCATTCTTTTCATAAATTTCCATTTTGAATTTTCTATTAAACTCCCTAGACTTACATTTGGTGGTCTGTGTGAGGGAAATTTCAGGTCTAGGTCTTCCAGCACGCTTAACTTCAATTTTTTGCTCTAAACTTAAAGAGTTAAAATTGTTTTGCAAATATTCCACCGTAAAACGGACCATTTTTAGTAAAATAACTGAAACGCACCCTAAATTGTCGCAGTAACAGCTCCAAATGGTTATATGGAGCACATAAAAAGTGTGCGCCTCTTCCTATTAAAAATCGCATTGCCCTCTCTCATCATTCTTTTCTAAATTCTCTAGCTTTCCCTCAAGGAAACTTACTCTGTTTTTTAATTTTTCTTCATTCTCCTCTAGTTTAGTGATTTTTCGCTTTAAGGTTTCCATCAGATCGGCGAGACTTTCAATATCGACTTTTGAGGTTAAGTCAGGAAGATCTTCAGCGTGGACACATACAGCCCTTTTCTGCTCAGCAGCCTGCCTTAAACATGCAGGATGAAAGGTGTGACTGCACTTTTTACACTTTGCCACCGATGTAACAACTTTTTTACAGTGATAACACAAACTTTTCTCCTTTTTATTCGCGGAACTATCAGCGATCTTGTCGTTGTCATTGTCAGCCATTTTTCTCTGTATTGATTGTTCCGACTAAAAAAAACATTTTAGGTGATATAGAACACAGAACTTTACTATGGAACATTTAAATCAGCAGTTATTGCTTGTTTCTACAAGTAATATATTGTTTTTGTTTTGTTATTCATTAGAGACTTTGTTTATTTTAATCTTTTGTTTATTATGTTTTTTATTATGTATTTTATAGATAAACAATAAATTTGTATTTCACTTTTTTGCTTTTTTTGCCTTGCTCATGATTATTTCGTGCTTTTTTTGTAAAAAATCAAATGCTTTTTAATCGCTAATTTTAGGTTTTTTAATCCGGACTCTAATAATAACCATAGTTACTAGCTAAAAATCTTAAAACGACAGTTTTATTAATCTGTACAAAAATTGTTTAAGGTTTAGCCTATTTCTACCCGCCATGTGATATCTAATTGCTTATTAATTATTACTATGGCTGTTTTGTTACTTTACAAAAACATCTAAAACCATAGAAACGTAAAACAAGATTAAGAGATGAGCGGATTTTCCATTCTAAATTTGTATTTAAATGTAAATATCTCGTAAACAGTTGAATATAGAGATATGATATACTAGATAAAAAATCTCTAGAATGTGGTGCAGTAAACAAAAATGTAACAAAAAATATAGGAAGTCATTTAAAACAATTAACCTTGTCCTTGTACAGGCTTTTTGATACATCCTGTATACATAACGTTATTCGCAAAATATAGAGCAGCAAAAATCAAAATTTTTTGTATAAAACTTTTTTTTCCCAATTTGAATATTTCTCTCACTTCACAGACTTACCCTGTATATACAGGGTGGCCCACCACATTCGCCTCGGTTTTTCTACGAGAAATGAAAAGAGTTGGAAAAAAACTTTTAGCACAGTCATATGTTGGTCTGTGGGGAGCATATTTTAAAATTATTTTAAAATATACAGGGTGACCCAAAAAGAAGTACATATCAAAGTTATATTTTTTCTTATGGAACACCCCATATTTTTTTATTTTTTAGATACTATAGACCAAATAAAGGTGAGTTATTGTTATAATTCCTATACCTAAAACTGACCGTTTCTGAGAAATTTAGAGAAATTAAAAAATACAGACCATATTTTAAAAATTGTTTATACCCTGTGACATACAAGGAGCTGCTCGTAATTAAATTTACTGCTTAGCTTAAGGGTTTAAGTTAACTATTACATAAAAGTTTTACCTCAATATTATACAGAGTGGTGAAAAAAATTGCCTCAAAGTTTGGATGTATGTCCATATATTAAATAACTTCCTAAAGTTAAATGGAACACCCTATATTTAGTGGCCTATTTTGACGCAGAACTAGATTCCCTTTAAAACTATATTAGGGTTTCCTATACCTATCTCTTCTGCTTTTTATGCAAAAGACGTTTTTATATTTGACTTATGAATAATTTCTTTATCTTAAAAATTGAACACTCTACTGTATAGGATAACGCCTGTTAGAATACCTTTGGGCATATATACTTTTGATGCAAATAAACATATTTCTTGACACTCACCGATTACCAAAATCATTTCATCTTCCTTATTTTAACTAATTAAAATGTAACAATCATTCAAAACGGTTATAATTTTAAACTACTTGTAGCTTAATCAATGATAATCGTTTGATTAGCAAGTGTCACTGTCAAATATTTTTGTTTGTAAATAATAATTAACGTCATCTAGGTCAAAGCCTACTATTATTGAAAAAATATAAATATAATCGTACCTTTGGTGATAGTTATATTGAAATGTATGTTTTTATTGACCCCATTATAATATTATTTTGGGATTTAATTTACCATAAAGTCCAATACATTTGCTAAGAAACAAGGGCATTTTGACATATTTCGTTCCAACAATAATTAAGATACATAGGTGTACCTTTTACTATATTTTGATTCTTATTTTAAAGAATGCTTTAATATTTTAGAAATGGCAATAAATTGGAGTTTTTACTTTTGCCTGCATTTTGCTTCAGATACATCTTATTTTTAAAAATTTAAACTTGTGCTTTTAGCGAATCTACGTGGCCCTTAATAAAAAGGTTTTTTAATTACAGTACAGGGTGTTCCATTTTTAAGATAAAGAAATTATTCATAAGACAAATATAAAAACGTCTTTTGCATAAAAAGTAAAAGAGATAGGTATAGGAAACCCTAATATAGTTTTAAAGGGAATCTAGTTCTGCGTCAAAATAGGCCACTAAATATAGGGTGTTCCATTTAACTTTAGGAAGTTATTTAATAAAATGTATGTCCAAACTTTGAGGCATTTTTTTTACCACTCTGTATAATATTAAGGTAAAACTTTTATGTAATAGTTAACTTAAACCCTTAAGCTAAGCAGTAAATTTAATTACGAGCAGCTCCTTATATGTTACAGGGTGTAAACAATTTTTAAAATATGGTCTATATTTTTAAATTTATCTAAATTTCTCAGAAACGGTCAGTTCTGGGTATAGGCATTATAACAATAACTCACCTTTATTTGGTCTATAGTATCTAAAAAATTAAAAAAATATGGGGAGTTCCATAAGAAAAAATATAACTTTGATATGTACTTCTTTTTTGGGTCACCCTGTATATTTCAAAATAATTTTAAAATATGCTCCCCACAGACCAACATATGACTGTGCTAAAAGTTTTTTTCCAACTCTTTTCATTTCTCGTAGAAAAACCGAAGCGAATGTGGTGGGCCACCCTGTATACAGGGTGTTTCGGGAGGAAAGGGAGATATTTTAGGAACATGTTTAGAAGGTCAAAATAAGAGAAATTAACCCATATGTTTTAATCCAATTCTTAACCGTTTTTGAAATATTCGGTTCTAAAGTTTTTTTTTGTAAAGTTTTGGAGTACTCGTAGTTAAGAAGTTTTGTATTTCTAACTCCAGTTTGTAGGTATTTCATTACTTGTCAATACCTAATTTAATTGACTGGAAATCAAACTGACAAGCATGGTTGTCAGTTTGATTGATTCTGAGCATTTTGACTCGAAAAGATACATAATGCCCCACACATTCACCTATAGGAGATAGGGATATTCGTGTATAGTTTTTGCAATGGTAGCTCATTACGTGCGTTAATGTATTTTTTTGGGGTATTCATATCATTAAAATGAAATAAAAAAAATCAAAATTGAGTTAACTGTCTATTAACTTTTTGCCTAATAAACTTCGTAACACTTTATTCAATTACTTGCTTGAATAACTTTCAAGAAGCATGGAGTAAATGATTTAATTTTTAACATCATTTAATATGGTTACTTTTTATAGGTTTTAATAGAAATCTTTGGTAGTTATTAATTGTGTTGTTACCAAGTTTATTAGATAAATTGGCATATTACAAAAAAATAAACTACGACTTATTTTTAAATCTACATAAGTACTAAAAAGCTGGCAATAATTTATTAAAAATGGCATCTTTAAAGCTTATTTATTAAGTCTTAATTAAAATTATTATAAAAATTACAATATATTAGTGATTTAAATCTACATTTAAACGTTAATATTTTAAAACTGTAAAACACATACATATTCGAGTTAATTAGTATATCTTTTAACAATTAAGTCTTTTTTTAAGACACAAGTTTTGTTTTTCATTAGGCACATCAACTACATTTTTAGATTCTTGTTACTTAAGTCTAAAATAAAAATATTCGAATTTATGGGTATATAAATAATATTACCACATTATAGGATGCTGCAGGGAAGGTAGGATTTCATTTTCTGTCCTGAGGTACCAGAGTGACATGTAAAAGACGCATACCATTTTCGGTAACTTATTTCCAATTGCACATACAGTATAAGTTATTGTAACATATATGTGACCTACTTTTTAAACATGTTTTTATCTGATAAAAGTTGCTTAAACCAACAATCTGACCAGCTACACGGCCTGTTTTACCCCAATTTATTAATCAATATATTACAATTTATTTTGTGTCGTGGAAAACAAGAAATTACTCCCATTTTTTGTAACAATATATTGTTGCAATAAATTGTAATAACAAAGCTTGTTCAATTTATTGCTGCAATTTTGGTTAAAACCAGTGACATTTCATGTCGAACTAAACCTTTTAAAGTGTTTTTTTTTACTGCTAATGCATTGCCGTGAAATTTTGTTTATAAACTAATATTATTTTTGTGTTTTTCTGGTTCTTTTATTGCAAAAAAATATTTTTTTTATTTGTTATTAACAAATCCTAAATATTGTTACAACTTATTGAGCCTAAATTCGACAATGTAAAACGCACCGCATTCCAAAATATTGGTGAAATATATTGTCGCAATAAATTGAAGTAAAGACTTGCCATGTAAAACTTGCTTAACTTTTGTGGAGATTATTTACAGATACATTAAGCTGAAAAACTATTTAAATCTGGAAGAAAATATTACTCAGCAAAATGTTTTGGTTGGAAGTCAAAATCCTACAAAGCTTTTAATCAAGTAGTAGAGCCTTTTTAAAGGCATACAATATTTTCATAGAAAAAAATTGTTTTCTTTGCCACATCCCATATTACAACCCAGTAAATAAATTAATAACTATTAGAAACAAAAACTGTTTTAAAAAATTAAATGAGATTCATTAAAATATTCAAGTTTAAGTATTTTTTTCACACTTCATCTTACAAATATGTTTACTTTCAGGTTGAAATTTTGGACTACTGTTACAATTTTAGTAAAACAATAATCAGTATAAGCTATAATCTGCAGTGAGAACTCATATAAATTTCAAAAAAGTTTGCGGAAAAAATCAGAGTGTTACTTTATATTAACCCGGTTATGAAGCTGCCTAAATAGTCAAAAACGTCAATTTCAAATGTTAGTATTTAAAAAACAGTTAAATTTATGTAATGTTATAACTCGAAGATTATCTGCATATAATAAGTCCTTAAGACAATCCTATATACCAATGGGCTTTAACTAGATATTTACTTTACAAAGCCAACATTAATTTAGCAAAAAACGCTCTAATTTATCAGCGGTATATATATAATCAAAATAATTGGATAAGTAACATTACAATTAATGTGATGACAAAAAAAAATAGCTGAACATACGAATGGCGAAAGAAGATGTCGTTTCATTAATTTTAAGTCTGGTTTTCCAGAAAATTTATTCTAAGGAAATTCTTAGCTTTTAAGCATATAATTTTAATTTATTATATAAGGATTTTTCCATAGCCATCTTTTAGTAACACATCGAGTTTTGGATTATATTTAGAAGATGTCATAGGGTTTAATAATATATTTTTTAAGAACAGAAAATATTGGCCGAAAATGAAAAAAATAGTTAAAAGTTTTGTAACACTCTTTAAATTGAAATCGCAGTGAAAAATTGACACTGCTCCTTCATAAAAAATTTAAACTGCTTTTAAGTATTTACTTTATCCTTGTTACGTCCGTCCATTATCTAACCTTTTCCAGCGTATGTTGGATTCTTAAATGTTGACGTGGCTTGCTTATAAATTGGATTTTCACCCTAAAATAAAATAAATATTTTAATAAAAGGTACAATATTTGTATGATAATAATAGTGCCATTAGATATATATACAGGGTGACCCAAAAAAAAGTACATATCAAAGTTATATTTTTTCTTATGGAACACCCCATATTTTTTATATTTTTCGATACTATAGACCAAATAAAGGTGAGTTATTGTTATATTTTATATACCTAAAACTGGCTGTTTCTGAGAAATTTAAATACATTTAAAAATACAGACCATAATTTAAAAATTGTTTACACCCTGTAAGATATGACAAGCTGCTTGTAATTAACTTAATTAAATTTACTGCTTAGCTTAGTGTTTAATTTAACTATCACCTAAAAGTCTTACCTCAATATCAACACAGTGGTAAAAAATTGCCTCAAAGTTTGGAAACACATTTTATAAAAAAACTTCCTAAAGTTAAATGGAACACCTTGTATTTAGTGGCCTATTTTAACGCAGAACTAGATTTGCTTTAAAACTGTATTAGGGTTTTCTATACCTATCTCCTCTGCTTTTAATGCAAAAGGTGTTTTTATATTTGACTTATGGATAATTCCTTTATCTTACAAGTGGAACAACCTATATTGTAATTAAAAAACCTTTTTATTAAGAACCACGTAAATTCGCTAAAAGAACAGATTAATTTTTTTTAAAATAAGATGTATCTCAAGTTAAATGCAGGCAAAAGTAATAACTCCAATTTATTGTCATTTCTGAAATATTAAAGCATTCTTGAAAATGATGATGATAGTAGAAGGCACACCGGTCTTAATAGTTGAGACGAAATATGTTAAATTGCCCTTGTTTCTTAGCAAATGTATGGTAAAATAAAACTATTCGAGTTCCAATTATTCCACCCCATATGTTAACAGACCATCTGTGCTGGTGAGCAAGGGTTCCAAATATATTAGTATATTCGTCACTGTAGTAGTAAAAGTTATGTCTGTTAACTAATACTAATACATTTGCTAAGAAACAACATATTTCGTCTCAACAATTAAGACAGGTGCGCCTCCTACTATATTTTCATCCTTATTTTCAAGAATGTTTTAATATTTCAGAAATGGCAATAAATTGGAGTTTGCAATTTTGCCTGCATTTTGCTTGTGATACAGCTTATTTTCAAAAATTTAAACTCATACTTTTAGCGAATATACGTGCTTCTTAATAAAAACGTTTTTTTTTAATAACAATACAGGGTGTTTCATTTTTAAGATAAAGGAATTATTCATGAGTCAAAATTAAAAAGACCTTTTGCATAAAAAACAGAAGAGATAGATATAGGAAACCCTAATATAGTTTTAAAGAGAATCTAGTTCTGCGTCAAAATAGGCCACTAAATACGGGGTGTTCCATTTAACTTTAGAAAGTTATTTAATAAAATGTGTGTTTAAACTTTGAGGCAATTTTTCTTCACCACTCTGTATAATATTGAGGTTAAACTTTTATGTGATTGTTAACTTAAACCTTAAGCTAAGCAGTAAATTTAATTACGAGCAGCTCGTTATTTGTAACAGGATGTAAACAATTTTTAAAATATGGTCTGTATTTTTAAATTTCTCTAAATTTCTAAAACGGGCAGTTTTAGGTATAGGAAATAAAACAATAACTCACCTTTGTTTTTCATTTCTCGTAGGAAAACAGAGGCGAATGTGGTGGGCCACTCTGTATATATATATATATATATATATATATATATATATATATATATATATATATATATATATATTGCTAATAATTTTTTCACGTCCGCGATTGTTTGATGCCCACATTTGTAGATGCGGATTTTTGAACGCCCACATTCGCGGATGCTGAACTTGTTTTTTTACAAGAAACTATATGAGTGCAGAAGTAAAATAGCAAGAATAGTATTTATTTAATAATTTCATCTAAGTACTTAATGTGGAAGTTAAAAATGGAAAAATTATATTTATTAAAAAGCAATATTGTCGCCTTCTCGGGGTTAAGTCTGTTACGCAGAGGTTCTTAAATTAAATCCGCGCTACTGAACAATTGTTTACTTGTAATGATTGATTTACCGTATACACCTACTTTCTTTCTTGTACAGCTGCTTGTGCGACATCCGCATCCGCATGAAATTCCGCATGATGTATATATATGGATGTTTTCAAAAACTTTTATCTTTTTGCTTCGTTTATTAACAATTTGGCTCGATTACCGGAGCCTTTTTGAAAATAACGAACATTATTGTTGGGGTCAATATATTTCTAAAAATGCTTCATGTAGCGAAAATTTGTGGCTCTTTCACACACGTATTCTTACACATAAATGAAAACATTTCTATATACAAACAAATATTTAATTGTTACGTATAAACTTTTTTTCAATTAAGAACCACACATTTTTAGTTAACAACACACTATTTCGCACAAGTTAACTTGTGCAAAATTGTAATATTGTGCAAAGTTATTTACAAAAGCCATTTCTTTATATTAGAAATAACAGCAAATAAAAAAGAATAAAATATTAAAAATGCTGAATAGCAATCGCGATACGCCGCGGTCTGTTCGACGGAGGATAGAGAGCGAGAAGCGTGATGTGATATGACTAAGATACTAGATAAACAAGACATAACCTTATTAAGAAAGCTAAAGACCACTTTCTCCACCTAAATTATTTTTAGGACAGATTAAAAACAGTTAGTTACAAACAAGCCGCTATACTTACGGTGTCCCACTTGGCCATCATTCTTTCCTTTTCAAATTTGGCAAATTCTCTTCGATCATGAATTGTAGTTAACAGCTTCCATAGAAGTAAGATAGCCATTCCAATTAAAACAATTGCAGCAATAACTCCGAAAACGATTCCAAGAACGAATACCTGAAAGAAGTAGTAAAAAATAGTACGAATGGTTTTTAAATATATATATTAGTTACATCAACTCAAAGAGTACAGAAAGTTAACACCTTAAAATACTAACAAATTATTGTAGTTTCTTAAAACGAGGAAATATTTGGCAATTCTTAATTAAAAAAAAAAAAAAAAAATAGATAGAAAAATGAGTTTTTTTATTTAAAAAAAAATAAATAAACAACCAGTATATTACGAAAAATTGAAGCAGTCGTTTTAAACAAAACAGACCAACTCACAGCTTTTATTTACTGAACAATACTACTTTTATATTAGTTTTTAAAAAAATATATTGGTGTCGAAATTATAGAATCCACTAAAATATTGTTAAAAATGAAGCGCGTTAAATTTCATGTAAAAACAGACAATATTTTTTAAAAACAAAAAAATATAGAGGCTATTAGATTGTTTACCCACGTTTTTTAAAATGAACCATAGCATGAAAAATTGGTGATTAAGTGGTGTAAAATGAAACACTTCTTTATCTAATAAGCCAGTAGACGTTACTTTCAGTTTGACAGACTTTATCTAGGTTTTTGTTCACGAGTAGGCTAAACTAAGGGTTAAATAAATAAAAATCATCTATACAGAATATGTAAATTTTTACCTCTGGTGGACAAGTTCTTTCTTCTTGTGCCCGAATATGAAGATTTCTTTCAGCGTCGTAGTAATATACATAAGTGAACTGACAATGATCTTCATCAGTGTAATGGCACAGGTATTCGTTATTTTCCTCAATAGCTGAAACAAAATTTCAGTGTTAAATTTTAAATATATTTTAAATGTGCGTTGTTTTTATTTAAAAACCGCAAAATAGTAATTGGTAGCTACCTCCAGTTGTCTAAGTGAATGCTAAATAAGGGATATGGCTACGGGTTTATTTATTTAAGTTAGTATAACGGGTGACAACGAAATCACTACCCAGCCCTTTATTTTGTTGAATGAATTTTGGATAGTATAACATGTGCCTATCACTTTAACCGGAAACAACATCAACTTTGATTTTTTTAATGGAACACCCTGTATATTTTTTAAAATTTAGATTCTACGGATCATTCCTGATATAAAATCTAAATTATATTATATACTTATCTCTGCTAGTTTTTGAGAAAATGGCGATTAAAGATGTTCAAACTACCGCACATTATGCAGTTTTACAGGAAAGCAAATAAATGATATAACAATTTATTGTGTTTAATTTAATTTTTTCTAAAGACTCTATCTGTAGAGGTCATAATAAAACTACTTCCGCCTTTACCGGAAGTGCTGCGAAAATTGACTTTTACGCTGGTTACACATTGGGCGGTTTTTACCGCGGCGGCAAATTTGCCGTCGCCGTTGTTCTAGCAGTAGTGTAAATAATTATATGATAGCTTTCACACTGGGCGGCATAAATGACGCTCGGCCGTTTTACCGTTGGCGGTTGTTGTGCAGCCGCGGCCTTCCACTAAAATCAGCGGCAATTTCACCGCTTTGGTCGCTATAGTGGCGTACATGACGAAATGCGTGTTTACACATTCGGCGAATTTTTGCCGTTCCTAGTCTGCTGTAGCTGTGTTTTGATTGAGACTGCATCAATTAACCTACATTTAAACTAATTTATTGCACCATATAAAGGTGTTAATAAGCAACATGAGTGAGGTGGTAATCGATAATGAATTACTAATATCTTTAGTTGAATCAAGACCAGTATTGTGGGATAAAACTTTAGATATTTTCAAGGATAGGGATGCTACCAGAAATGCTTGGAGAGAGGTGTGCCTGCAAATTAAAAGCGACTTTGATGAACTGGGCGATAAAGAAAAAATGCATTTGGTGAGTAAACTTGTATAAACCTATTTTAAACGTTGATACATTTGAATGCCCCTCCGTCATATAAAAAGTAAAGATCAGATTCTTTTTTTTGCGCAATATACAACTATGATAAAAGATTTTACTTGCATATCCTAATTTTCCTTTACTTACTTTTCTTTATTTTACTGTTTTTAGATAAAATAATTTAGTAACTGTATTTAAACAAGTTTGTCGAGCAATGTTTGCTTTGTAATAAGTTTACTTTAAACTAAAACAATTAAACTAGCTTAAATCTTTACAACTTCATGTTTTCCCTGTGAATTTATTTACTCAGATGTCAGGTTAAAATTTGACAATGTCATTTTGTCATGGCCAACTAATGTTATAGCAATAGTCTTAGACAGAAAGAAGGGTAAATATTGGAAAAGTTAAAATAAATCGCAAGGTATTAAAAATAGGTATATGACATACTTAATAAAAGTTGTGGGTTTTTGTAAGATCTTTCAGAAAAAATAATAATATGTATGGTGCGCCATTTAAAAAAATCGAGATTTATCAATTTAAAATGATCCAAATATATTCGTTTATTTTGAACACCCTGTAGCATCTAATTAAAATTCCGTTGCATATATCTTTTACGTCATCTTCGAATAACGCTAATATCAAATATGAGTGATCTACCTTCAAAAATAATGGCGCTATCGTAATTTTTTTGCAAGTGTGAAAATTATTTTCTTTTTAGAAAAATTGAAATATTGGAAAAACTATTAGGTTTAGGTATGCATTATTATTAATAAAAAAGTTGAAGAATTTTAAAAGGAATTCAAAAACAAAATTTAAAAATAGGGTGTTTCATTTAAAAAAATGTATGTTTTATTCGTCACGCTTTTTTGAGCCACCCTGTGTACTTTAAAATAATTTTAAATTGTGCATCCTAAGAATCTTTACATCTTTTGTATTTACTATTTTCTCATAACTTTTGAAACCAATGAAATAATGAACTTTACTCTATCGTTGACTCACCCTGTAGTACAACTACTATCAAATTATTTTATTTCATTAATGTAAATTGATAATGTGTGACATCATTACTTGTTGTTTGGGTAAAAAGTAAAAATAATCTTTCAACGCTTGTTATAAAATATATTTTTTCAAGTTTACTATTAGGATACAATTTTTTAACCTATATACCGTTGTGTTATACACGGTCTTAAATCTTGGACATTTGCCAAGGAACACTTCCAACATTAGATACAAAGTATTTACAAAGTATGTTCCTAACATTATTTGCCGTGAGACCTCCTCGTGTTGTTCTTTCTCCTTCAATGTCATCAAATCCTGTGATTGACATTGTATCTTCAACCAAATAACCGTCTCTGTCTCTAATATAATTGTGAAGCACAACACATGCTTTAACGATATCCGTTGCAAAATCTGGTTGTAAATTGAGTGGTCTATGAAATATCCTCCACTTGTTACTTAGAATGCCAAATGCACATTCAATATACCTTCTTGCTCTGCATAATCTATAGTTAAAAATTCGTTTTTCAACTGTTAAGTGTGCTCCTCCATATGGTCGCAATAAATGCTTTGTAAACCAAAAGCGGCATCGCCTATAAAAAAATAAGGCACCTCTGGGCCTTCTGTCCCTTGTAGACACTTGTCGCTTGGTAAATGTAATGTATTATTTTCTATTGACCTCCATAACCGAGTCTGTTTAAAGATAGAAGAATCACAATCTTTTCCATAACTTCCAATATGAGCTAGCAAAAAACGGTATTTTGAATCTGCAATGCCCATTAATACGATGGAGTAGTATTCCTTATAGTTAAAGTACATGGACCCACTTTCAATCGGCGAAACGAGACGTATATGCTTGCCATCTACCGCTCCAAGGCAATGTGGAAAGTTTGCTACTGACTCAAATCCAGTTGCTATTGTTTCAAAAACTTCTTTTGTAAGTGGTGGTATACAGTGTGGTTTCATTACTTCCCAGATAGATCGACACACATCCCTTACAATCTTGCTTATGGTTGAAATTCCGAGCCTGTATGAATAATGAAGTTCGGTAAAAGTAGATCCAGTAGCTAAATACCTGAAATAAAATTCACAACTAAGTATTGATGAGCGGTCATAAAAATACAATATTTAACCGGTGGTGTATTAACTTAATTCCTGTCTGAATGTGGTAGACAATAATTCAGAAGTTAATTAAAAGAAGAGATTCGAACTTTCAATGTCTTTTATGTAACTTACAATCACGAAGTTTCGGGTAGTTCTCTAGCGTATACCTCCAGTTGAAAACGGACAAATATGGGATTGTTTGAAATATTGGGCCAATTGAATAAAAGGAAGCAAATTCTTTTACTTAAGTTTTTTTGAAATAGACTTATGTAATATTAAAAGATCAAACAAGGATGCTACTATAGTAAAAGTATTTGCTTCCTTTTATTCAATTGGCCCATTGAGTTGGTAAGTAAAAAGACAATGAAAGTCCAAAACTCTTTTTGAATTCAACTTAATTTCTCTCTTATACCTTGGATTGTCTTTGATCAATAGTTCCTGATATATTAATTAAATAATATTTTTAGGTCAAGAAGTATTGAAAAGGTGGAAGAATTTGCGAGACTCTTTTGCTAAAGCTGAGAAAAAATTAAAGAAAGTAAGGCTAGTGGTTCTAAGGCTACAAAAAGAAAAAAATATATATTTCATCAAGAACTGCAATTTTGAAAAAATCTACAGTGAAAGGAAGCAACTGAGAGTTACAACATTGAGAATACAGAAGAAGATGCAGTTTCAGACTTAAATACCAGTACAGAGACCTGCCAAATAGCCAACTCAAATACTACTGAGAAGTCAAAACCGTCTCAAAGAACAAGGAAACATCACAAAATGGATGAAGTTGATATTAAGATTATGAAAGCACTTGATAATCCCCAACAAAAACCAAACAGTACAATGTCATTTTTTCATAGTCTCATACCACATGTGGAAAAATTCAATGACAGTCAAATGCTTGAATTTCAAATGGCGGTTCTGCAAGTAATTTCACGCATTAAAATCAACCAGCTGTATTTTCTCATAATCAAGGAATTTCAACACCGTCCCTACACCAACAATCACCTTATTCACATCCATTTCTCTTTCCGAATGTTTCTCAGCACCCGTTTACATCCCAGACGATGCCGTCATATAACCCACAACATTCAGTTCCATACCAGGCAGCTTCATTTACGGAACGGATCCAGCAACCCTTTACTACACAATCCTCGTCGTTTTCTCCAACACAGACGGAAGCGACGAATGTTGTCCCCCACCTAATACCAGTTTGCATATTCATCATCAGACCGCTAAAATACCTGCAGTATCGCCTGTTGAAACTCAAGAACTAAGAAGCGACAAAAGTTCTGCACCTCGATACTACGAGATTTTTTTGCAAAACGAAGAATCAAGTGAGAGGACTTCCTCAGCATGCTCCGCTGTATCATCAATAAATTTAGATTTTACTGGTTTATAAAATATTACACCAAAAATAAAACATTCAGTTTGTAAACTCATCGCAAGAATGCCAAAATAACTTGGTTGTTTGAATTTTATAGAAATAAATCTAATTAAAATAACTAAAATGTTTGACTTTTGTAAAATGCAGTTGTATTTGTTATTATTAAAATGTATTCCCTAATAATGTTTTTTAATTGTTAATTTTTAATAAGAGACACAAAAAATAACTTACCTTAACGTTACTGCTAGCATTTCTATAGGTTGGATGCAGTTCCTCATTTGAGTGTTTTTCTTTGTATGCTACATTTCAGATGATCTAGTAACTCGTCAAATGATCTTTTGGTCATTCGGAAATAGTTAAAAAACTTTGTGTCATCATTTCTTAAATCTATAAACAATGTATAAAATGCTCCAACTTCTTTTCTCCTCAGGTTTATTGGATGGATCCAAAGAAGACGATTTTTTCTTTGCCTCTTCTTTCTCCGACGGTATACAACAGAGCAAGAAGTTGTTGCCGGTCCATTTTATAATTTGCGCAGTAAAACGATTAAACTATTTTTAATTCAACTAAACAATGCAATGTAATTGACTCGATACCAAACAGCCAATTCGAACTATTTAGTCCAACTGACAACAGTAGCAATTTAGCCGTCGCAAATTGGCGGTAATTTTGCCGCTAAATGTGAAAACACGTAAACTCTTTTGAGCGGCGACGGCAAATTTGCCGCCGCGGTAAAAACCGCCCAATGTGTAACCAGCGTTATAATAATGTAACTTTAAAAATTTTAATGCAACACCCTGTATATTTTTTTAAATTTGGATTCTACGGGTCATTCCTGATATAAAATCTGTATGATATCCTATACCTATCTTTGTTAGTTTTTGAGAAAATGGCGATTGAAGATGTCCAAACGACCGCATATTATGCTGTTATAGTGGAAAACAAATAAATTCTTCCTAAAAACTTTATCTGCGGAGGTCATAATAAAAAACTAATATTAAAATAACAAAACTGCTTTAAAGAGAGAGCTTGAATTATTTTAGGCTTATTAATTTTCTAACATTTATCTGTTTTCCCCTATAACTGCATAATGTGCGGTCGGGTCGTTTGGACATCTTCAATCGCCATTTTCTCAAAAACTAGCAAAGATAGGTATAGGATATTATACAGATTTTATATCAGGAATGACCCGTAGAATCCAAATTTAAAAAAATATACAGGGTGTTGCATTAAAATTTTTAAAGTTACATTATTATATAAGTCAATTTTCGCAGCACTTCTGGTAAAGGCGGAAGTAGTTTTATTATGACCTCTACAGATAGAGTCTTTAGAAAAAATTAAATTAAACCCAATAAATTGTTATATCATTTATTTGTTTTCCTGTAAAACTGCATAATGTGCGGTAGTTTGAACATCTTTAATCGCCATTTCCTCAAAAACTAGCAGAGATAGGTATGGGATTTAGATTTTATATCAGGAATGATCCGTAGAATCCAAATTTGGAAAAATATACAGGGTGTTCCATTAAAAAAACCAAAGTTGATGTTGTTTCCGGTTAAACCGGAAGTGATAGACACATGTTATACTATCCAAAATCGGCATCTTATAATATAATATGTCATCCCAAAATTTAAAAGCCATATATGCTCATTCAACAAAATAAAGGGCTGGGTAGTGATTTCGTTGTCACCCGGTATTACCATATACAGTTGTGGACAAAATAATAGCAGTGGTTAAATAAAATTAACGTAATCCATTGAAACTGATAAGAAATTCCCTTCTGGTTAAAAATAAATGTATACTTTATTTGCTTATCATGTTTACTTAGTACCCTATTAAAAAGACAAGACTAAAAAAAAAAGATAAACAAAATATTTTACTTTTTTGTAAAAATGCCAACTTAAAGTCGGTCAAAATAATAGCAGTATTCGTTCAGTGTTAAGGTGTTCCACTTGTAAAAGATTTTTCCTTTTAAAAGATCATTTAGAATAATTTCCAGTATCTTTTTAAATTATTATTTGTAATTTACAGTAATAAATAAAGTTTTGCATTACCATACAATGGGAAGGAAAAACACTGTACTTCTGAAAAACGCAAGTTAATAAAAAATTGCAGAGAGAAGGAAAATCATATTCGCAGATTGAAAATATTATGGGATGCTCAGCTAAGATGGTAGCAAACGCTTTAAAGTGGCAGCCAGTGCCTGAAACACGCAGCCGTAAGCGCAAAAGAGGATAAGCTTTTAATCCAAACAGCAAAGATGGACCCGTTTGCTTCATCTACACAGCTTAAGCAGAGTGTAGGACTGGATGTGACTACTAGAACAATAAGAAGACGACTAACAGATCAAAACCTGAAAGCCAGAAGCCCAAGGAAAGTACCCTTATTAAGTAAGAAACAGCGAAAAAGACGATTAGAGTTTGCGAAAAATCACCTTAAATGGCATTTGACTAAATGGCGCAACATATTATGGTCTGACGAATGCAAAATCGTTTTATTTGGCAATACAGGACGCATAATTAACGTTAGATGCCCTTTAGGTACTGCATTTCATCCTTAATATACCGTCAAAACTGTAAAGCATGGAGGGTCCAAAATTATGGTATGGGCAAGTTTTTCATATTATGGTGTAGGACCCGTATTTTAGATAAAAGACATAATGACTGCTAGTATCTATGTAGATATATTACGAGATATTATGCTGCCTTATGCAGAGGAGGAGATGCCACTTAAATGGGTTTTTATGCAGGATAATGACCCAAAACATACTAGTCGGCTATGCAAAAAATTTATGCAAGATGAGAAAATTAATGTCCCAGACTGGCCTGCACAAAGCCCGGATCTTAACCCCATAGAGAATTTATGGGGTGATATTAAAGATGCTGTAGCACGTGAGAAACCTACAAATCAAGAGCAACTATGGTCTGTAATTCAAGATTCCTGGAATAACATTCCTATTACCAGGTGTCAGAATTTGATTAATTATATGACACGTCGGTGTGAAGCTGTAATTTCCAATAAAGGGTTTTCCATTAAGTACTAAGTCAGTTAAGATTAAAAAGGAAAATTAATTAAGTTTATAGCATTCCGAATATTTTTATATTCATTTATAGAAACACTGCTATTATTTTGTCCATCAAATTTCCACAATTTATTAAAAAAATATATATCCTTGCTACAATTTTGTTTCGTTTTTTGGGGTTTAACTCTACTTTATGTATGTCTTTAAGTCAATATTATATTTTAGTTTCGGTATGAATAAAGGATTTATATTTTATTTTCTCTAGCACTGCTATTATTTTGTCCACAACTGTATATTCACTGAAAAACTAATTTTTTAATCCACACAATAAGATTTTCATAAAGCAGTTTTTTAAAATTAATAACATTTTTTATGGATATTTCAATTAGTAAATAAATAATTAACTATTTGCTTTAATAACAAAGATATTTAACTTAGAAGGAGTTTTTTGCTCATATTGTAAAATAAATACTATCCAAAACCTAATATAGAGAATAAAATATTAAGGACAAGTTAAATAAAAAAAAAGAATTACAGGTATCTGTACTTTGAAGTATATCAGTTATTGTGGATGGTCATTCTTCCAGCTTCTACCAAATGAATGCTGGGGTGTCCCAGGGCTTAGTACTGGCACCCACTCTGTTTCTTCTACACATTAACGATCTTCCTTCCCTCTTCCATAATCAATCCCATTCATAGTTTTGCTGACGATGGTACCCTCCACTATAACATTCAATTTCTCAAGCCAGTCAATAAGCCTGATTTGGAAACCAAGCGTAAGTCAATGCGGATGTCTCTCTCACAAGATCTTAAACTTATTTTGGGTTGGGGCGCCAAAAATCTTGTTCAGTTAAATGCCTCGAAAACACAGTCCTGTTCGCTGTCGCCAAAAAAGTCCAGTGCTCATCCGTCACATATGAGCGGCCAAGTTCTGCAAAGCAAAAAGTCGTTTAATCTTGCCGGCGTTACTTTTGAGAATAACCTTAACTGGCACAAACATATTACATCCATAGCCTCAGCAGCTTCAAAAAAGCTTGGATTCCTCTTTCGAGCCAAAAAGTATTTTTCTTCTTTCAATCTGTATGCTCTGCAGTTATCTCAAATCAGACCCTATTTAGAATATTGTTTTCATGTCTGGGGAATAGCGTCTCCTACAACACTTAGCATTCTGGACTCCATTTAAAAAAGAGCAGTTCGTCCTATTAATGATCCCGCGCTTACAGAAAGGCTTCCTCCTCTGGCCCACAGTCGAGCTGTAGGGGATCTGTCGCTCCTCTATAGGTATTTTCACGGCTTCTGCTTCGAGGAGTTGGCCAGTATAATTCCTCCTCTGGCAGCTTCCAACAGAGCAACTTTTATGCATTCTTTTACAGTTCAACTATAGAGGCCCCGAACTTCCCACTTTCTTTGTTCCTTCATTCCTAGAGTGTCGAGACTATGGAACCTGCTACCCGCAGAGGTTTTCCTTTTCCCCCCAGTCTCCAAATGTTTTAGTCCCGTGTGAACAAATTTTCTCTCATCACACTTAAGAGTGCATTTACGCGACACCTTAGGGGTCGGGCGAAAGGACGCGAAGACGGTGGGCGGAGACTAACAACCTCCCACTACCACAATTTTTGTATAGCCGCATTAAAAATATTATATTTTATTTAGGTTCTTCCAAATTCAGTGTATCGATGCGATGTTGTTTCCGATTGCAAGCCTACAGGTGATAACGTTTTTCGGTAACTATTTTTCACTTAAATGACATAAATTATACAGCATTTTAAAGGTAAGGAAATAATCTATACCTCTGCTGTAACGGATTTTTGAAAATAGTATCAAAACATAGCCGATTTTAGGGTGACTTTCACTCAAGGAAATATTAAAAACTAAATCCAAATTTAAAAAACTATTACAGCAGAAGCCTAGATTTAAGTGTTGGCTTTCATATAGTTTTTGAAAATTATCGATAACCCCAAATTGGATTCAATTTAAGCGGCGCGAATGGACTCTTAAGACACTCACGGTCCGTTAGTCCTTAGGTCTCAGCCTTCGTGGACTGTCCAAAGATAAAAAAAAATCCTGTTAAATACAACATTTTTCAATAAATTATATTATACTTAATGAAATTCGTCACTATTGTTTATAGAACAAATCTGTTCATTTAAAATTACAATAAATTAATAAAAGTTGCAGTGTTCATTTTTGTATACTAATAATAAATCATCATTATTAACCCAAAAATGTAAATAGTAATAGATAATTTAAATACAATCACCAGTTTTTTCGACAAAATGTTCATTATGCAGCACACCCCAAAAATAAATTGACAAACATGGCACTTTTCTATTAAAAGTTTTATTTCATTGCCAATATTAAGTATTACGATAATATCGACGGATGACATAAACATTACAGCAATAAAAAAAAGCGTTTTTCAACAATGTCTGTCAAAGCTATGAAGAATGTTAAGATTGGCGTCTCTCTAAAACGACATCTGTAAATCATATGACTTCTATTAAAAAATACGTTACTAATATTACACCTATTTTATATCATAGCTGTCAAAAATAACGTCCGTTACAATATATGAAACATGCTAAAAATTAACAAAAATAAACATACGATGCCAATGTGTCATCACTCTCTTTTAGATGTCTGTTCTATTTTCTAATATATTACTATCATTATCTTAAAAAAAACTGACATTAAAAAATGCGAAACGTGTATATCCACTTCAAATAGCACAGGCTTACTAAGAGATGGAATTTAGTAATCTCGAAAACGTACGATAACTCAGATAGCAAAATATAAGACGACAGTGTATTTTTCATTAATAACTGTTGTGTTGGGTGCTTTAAAAATTACTTTTGTAAGACATTGTGTATACAAAATATGTATGTAATTAATTAAAAGTATGTATTTATTATTTACGCCACTGATACCAAATAAAACATTTTTTTATTCCACGTAATTACCATATTTAAATAAGTAGGTAGTTATCAATCTTATTTTGATATAATATTTTTAAGCAACTGATGGTAAAAACAAACTTAATTTAAAAATTAGGTATGCAGTTCTTACTTAACGTTCTTTTGCATCCTAGTGGATCGTCTTTAATACCTTGAATATACAGACAGACCCAATTAACTGTCCACCGTTAGTAACTTTTTATCATAAAATGTAAAAAATTACGGTAAGGTAAAAAAAGGCAATTAAGCATCGGAGTTTCATGTTTTGAAGCCAAATACTACTCGTTTTAGTGAAAAACCCTGTATATTATATTTTTGGTTTAGAACTAACAACATTGCATATAATATTTTTTCCTATATTAAAAAATAGGGCAGTTGTATTAAAAGTTTTATTTCATTGCCAATATTAAGTATTACGATAATATCGACGGATGACATAAACATTACAGCAATAAAACATTGCATATCATATATATCCTAACAGTTAAGTTGAGGATATTATTTTCATTTCAAGTTCCAAGAAATATATCCCGGCGCAGTGTAATAATTTCGTGTTAAAAAATTATGTGGTCCATTTCGAATGTATCTGTAAATTTTTTGATCACTTTATTAGTGTCACTATGATGATCTCTTCTTTCTGTTATTTGCAAAGTAATGGAAAAATTAATTTATTCCCAAATCTTAAAGTATCTGGAAAAACACAACATCTTAAATGATACACAGTATGGATTCCGTCACAAAAGATCCACAGCTGATCTTCTTTCCTTTGTCTCACGCAACTGGAACAAGTCCCTTGAGTTTCTTGACATATCCAAAGCTTTCAATCAGGTCTGGCATGATGGGCTTCTTAAAAACTTCTTTCTTACGGTCTTCCATCTAAGTTTTGCTCTTGGCTCTCCAGTTTCCTTTCTAATCGACGTATATTAGTTATTGTAGATGGTCATTCTTCCAGCTTCTACCAAATTAATGCTGGGGTGCCCCAGGGCTCAGTGCTGGCACCCACGCTTTTCCTTCTACACATTAACGATCTTCTCTCTTCCACAATCAATCCCATTCATAGTTTTGCTGACGATAGTACCCACCACTATAGTATTTAATTTCTTAAGCCACCATGTGATTCTGATTTGAAAAACATGAGCAGGTCAATGCAGATATCTCTTTTACAAGACCTTAAACTTATCTTGAATTGGGGCGCCAAAAATCTTGTTCAGTTTAATGCCTCGAAAACACCATCATGTTCGCTGTCGCAAAAAAAAGGCTGTCAATGCTCATCCGTTACATATGAGCGGTACAAGTCCTGCAGAACAAAGAGTCGCTTAATCTTGTCGCCGTTACTTTTGGGAATAACCTCAACTGGCACAAACACATTACATCTATAGCCTTGGCAGCTTTAAAAAAGCTTGGATTCCTCTTTCGATTCAGAGAGTATTTCTCTTCTTCCAATCTGTATACTCTGTATGTATCCCAAATCAGACCCTCTTTAGAATATTGTTCTCATGGCTGGGGAATGGCGTCTCCTACAACACTCATTTAGCATTCTGGACTCCATTCAAAAAAGAGCCGTAGTCTTATTAATGATCCCACGCTCACAGAAAGGCTTCCTCTTCTTGCCCAACCCGTCGAGCTGTAGGGGATCTGTCGCTCTTCTATAGGTATTTTTACGGCTTCTGCTCAGAGGAGTTGGCTAGTATAATTCCTTCTCTGGCAGCCCCCAACAGAGCAACACGTAGTGCAACTGTTATGTATCCTTTTACAGTTCAGTTAGAGAGGTCCAGAACTTCCAGCTTTCCTCGTTCCTTCATCCCTAGAGTGTCAAGATTATGAAACCTGCTGCCCGCAGAAGTTTTTTCTTCTCCTCCCAATCTCCAAATATTTAACACCCTCTTACCACACTTAAGACACCCACGGTACGTTTACTTATTCATTAGCCTTCGTGGACTGTCCCTAGATAAAAAAATGATCAATAGAATTATTAGGTATATTAAACCTATATTTTTTTGCCTTGCCACGATCGACTGGAGTAATAGCAGCAATCGACCGGTCGATTACCATTTACTGATTGGCCACCCATGTTTTATATAAGATGAAATTTGTTAGGTGAAAATTTAAGTTTTTTAGCCAAAACCTAAAACAACGATCTTTATTTATATTTGTCATTGCCTTGGTATTTTATCTTAATTATTATATCTTGTCTTATCAGGTAATATGAAAATGTAAAGGTTTTTTTATCTTTATTATTTAATAAAAAGAAGTATAAATTAGTTCAAAAGATAATCTATCATATTGCAACGTCGTCAATGGAATTCAAAATATTTTATTTGTTTTTTATAATCTTTTCAAGCAAATTTTAGGTATTTAATATTTTATCAGTCTTTGGTCTATACTTAAAAATATTGTTTCGTGTACCTTTGAAATTAAAATTTAGTTTACAAAAATATGCTTTTTTTAGATTGCATTAGTTATTTATTGTTGTTCATCATTATTATTTATTTTGCATGTGTATAAAATAACCAGGTAAATTAGTTAAATTAAGTATTTGTTTATTTTAAGTGCTTATTATGTTTTTACTATTTTGGAATGAATATAGGTTAAAAAATCTCTTTTTTATACAGGCTGTTCGAAAAATAGACGGAAATATTGTAATGGGCGATTCCTTGTTTAAAAATATGAGAAAAAGTTATTATAAACACGGGTCCGGAAATACACAGTTTTTAAGATACAGGGTGATAACTTTTTTAAAAACTATTAATTTTTTAATAATATTTTAAAAAATATTTACTCGATTCTTTTGAAATTTGGCAATATTATTTGTTGTAGTAAGAGGCTAATTTAGCCCTAAATAGATTAAAATTATAAGGTCCAGTGGTGTCCCGGGGGACATCTTAGCGAATAAAATTGGCAAAAAAATGTACGCCACTGCCTTTTTTTGCAACTTTAATATTTGTTGTTTGATTAAGCGTCTAAAAATACAACTTCTTTACTTCTTGTATTTTTTCGTATCTTACTTCGTTTTCGAGAAAAAAATAAAAACGTTTTATTGCATCGAACTGGGCAAAATTGGTTTATTAATTTTTGCTAAAAAAATTACAGGTGCCCTGGAAAACAAAAAATCAAAAATATTTCTAGGAAAGAGTTTTAGTGCAACAACAGCTACAACAAATGTTGGAAATGTCCACCATCCATTTCTGTACACCTTCTCACTCGACGAATCATTGAACGACGAACTCGAGCTAAAATTGGAGGTCTATTTCTCACTTCTTCGCAAACATTTACAATTGTATTTCTTAACTCTTCTATTGTTTGTATGGCAGTGGCGTAAACCAGAGTTTTAAGGTGTCCCCATAAATAAAAATCTATTGGATTTAAGTCAGGGGAGCGAGGTGGCCATTGAATCGGTCCACCTCTTAAAACCCAAAATGTTCCCAAAGGTGTTATTTAGATGAGTTCTAATAGCTATATTAAATGAGGAGGAGCTCCATCGTGCATAAAAGTTATTTGATTACGTATATTTAGAGGAACTTCTTCCAGCAGGACGGGCAATTCTTGTTGAAGAAACTCTAAGTAAGATTCGTCGTTTCATCTTAAGGGTAAAAAGAAGGGCCCAATTAAATTGTCACCAACAATACCCATCCCCACATTTAAAGAAAATTGTTCCTGGTGACGACATTGTACGTAAGCATGAGGATTTTCTTCACTCCATACATGAGTGTTATGGAAATTAACAATACCATCCCGCCGAAATCCAGCTTCGTCCGTAAAAAGTATGGTTTTATTAAAATTTCTGTTATTATTAACCTTTTTGTAATATCATTGGCAAAACTGCAAACGGGGTGAAAATCTCTTGGTAGTAATGCCTGCACACATTGAACATGATACGGATACAAAAGTTGTTCGGAGAGAACCTGCCACACAGTGCTGTTGGAATGATTATTCCCTAATCGAGCTGCTATAGTCCTGGTACTTATACCAGGATTTTGTTCCACGGCACGTAAAACTGCCTCCTCAAACTCAGGCGTTCTTACGGACCTCGGCCGGTCTCTATCATTGGTGGGAATGGCAAAACTTCCTAAATAACATTATTGTCAAAAACATTACAAAAAAAATAAGAAAATTTACCTCTTTCCCGAAATCTACGGTCTACGCTCTCAAAGGTTTTACTATCTGGAAGTTGCCGTTGGGGAAACGCTTCTGCATACAGGCGCCTCGCTGCATAACAGTTACTGTAAGCACGTGCATACATTACATGCATGCCTGTTATTTCCTCAAAAGTGTAATTTTCCATCACAAAAACCGAGATAAAAACTTTTTAGAGAAATTTCGCCAAGAAAATTAGGTGAATAATTATTTTCTAGAAGAACTGACGCTTGTCAGTGTCAAACCTCCATGCAGAAAGGTTTTTTTGGTTTCCAAGGCACCTGTGATTTTGTGAGATACGATAAAAATACAAGAGGTGAAGAAGTTGTATTTTTAGACGCTTAATCAAACAACAAATATTAAAGTTGCAAAAAAGGCAGTGGGGTACATTTTTTTGTCAATTTTATTAGCTAAGATGCCCCCCGGGACGCCACTGGACCTTATAATTTTAATCTATTTAGGGCGCCTCTTAATACAACAAATAATATTGCCAAACTTCAAAAGAATCGAGTAAATATTTTTTAAAATATTAATAAAAAATTAATATTTTTTTAAAAAGTTATCACCCTGTATCTTGAAAACTGTGCATTTCCGGACTCATGTTTATAGAAACTTTTTCTCATAATTTAAAACAAGGGATCGCCCATTACAATATCTCCGTCTATTTTTTCGAACAACCTGTAGAAACTCCTACTTTTTACTATCTGAAAAGAAAGACATAGTTTGTCATTAGTTTAACTTTATATATAAGTTTTGTGGTATGGTCCAATAAAAACCCAACTGTATGTATTATTTAGTAGAGAAAAGCAAAGAAAAGTATAATTTCAAGCAATTTAGTTGAATCTGTTAAGGCAGAATCAGTTTTTCGTGTAATTTTTTTAAACAGTTTTGGTTTGTTTCGAATTGAGTTTAGTAATTTTTTCCTAAAATAATTATGGGTTTTGGAACGTTAAATTTGCTGATTTAATACTGCTGTATTGACTTACATAAATGCGTCTACCCCATATATATATATATATATATATATATATATATATATATATATATATATATATATATATATATATATATATATATAATATATATATATATATATATATATATATATATTTATATTAAAAATTGGGGGTAAGTAGACAATTCTGGCTTCCCCAAGCATAGATTACCGTATACCACAAGCATAAATTTTAAATTATGTTTTATATTTTTTTACCCGTATGTGTTGCATTTACTTCTATGAATAATACTATTTTTTCTTTAATTTCAGATGAGCAGATTTCAAAGCAGATGTATTTAGGAGAGTTTGATAATATGATCTCAACTGATATTCAAATAATTACAAGAAATATTCACAAATTTATTAGGAAAAAAGTTAGAAACTATTTATAGCTAAAATGAATGTACCTCACATTAAAGACAAATACTACATCACATATGGAACTTTTTATCTATTGGGAATACTTACCTTTATTCCCAATTACTTTGTTATAACGGCTAATAGGGTAAGTATTTTATTATAACTTAAATTTAGCCACTTTTATTTTGGCCTTCGTGTGTGCGATCACGCGTTTTGAGAACTTCAAAGCATTTTTGGGAAACAACATCTGTAGGCGCGGCAAACCGGGTTTTAACACCTAAGGACCAAAGCGAAATTCACTCTGCCGTGGAAGTGTATTTCGACTTTCTAAAGTGATTCCTAACGCCCACTTTGCCCCCGCACGTAAAAGCGTAGACGCTTGATGACCAAGATTACATAATTTGCGGGGCTTTGATAGGTTAACACCCTGGCGTCGAAATAACGTCCATTAGATGACATAATATTCGCCCCTAGATGTAAAAGTGACGTAAGTAAGACACATTTAAAAGACGGCATAGTAAGGGCGTTCAGTAGACGTGTAAAATGTTACTTTTTATGGCAAAACACACATAGTCTACAAAATACGAGCCTTTGAGCTATATTTTTTTAGTTAGATGCTGTTAATTTAAAAAAATGCCCCATTTATGTTTACTTAAAACTGTTCAAACTTTTCCAACTTTTATGCAAATCACGAACTTAGTCGCGTTTAGAGTTTAAAGGGTTCTCTAAAAATATGATGTTATTAATATTACCAAAATTTATAAAAATATTATATTATGTGTCACATCCGTATAATATAGATATATTTCTAATTCTTCATCCTGATTTAAAATAATTTGTTTTTTTTTAAGGATTTATTCCCGTCAAATAATGCGTAGATACGTCTATAAGTAATTTTACATGGTGTACGCCTATTGCCATCTTCTCTGTAGATTTCCATATATTCGCGTCTTGCCGCGGCAGCATTTTTATTATTTTTAATGTAAAAGGACACAAACTCAAATTTTTCTTCTTCAGAAATCACCATATTTTATTTAAATTTTGTATAGTGCGGTTTTTTGGGGCGCAGATCACGAATTGAAAATCATTTTTTGTCGGAATCTTCCAGTTTTTGAGTAGTAATGCCCCACTTATTCCTAACCTCAAAACTGCACAGACTGCAAAGATTTTTCCTTTTTTTATTAATATGTTGTAAGTAAACCATTAGATACCTTTCTCGTAGTAATTAAAGGTGTGGTTATTTAATATAGGTAGGCTGTACTGCATTAGCCACAAAAAGTCATCTAAAGCATAGTATAATTATTAAAATTAGGTTTTCTATTCAAAATTACTATTTAAGACGCTCCTTTATTTCCAGAGTTTAGACTGTTGTAATAAGTTCTTGTTGGGTTTACTCGCCAGGAAAGTAAACGAGTAGACCCAACAAGAATTTATTAAAACATGAATCCGCCACAAAACTATAGAACATATCTAGACTGGTAAATAGGCTTTAAGTCGATAAAAACAAACGTAAATTAATATGACAAAATTTTTAATCAATACAAATCAATTTGCTAGTCAACTCTCTAAGAAGTTTTATTTTAATACCAATATTATATATTTTTTAGTACTGGATGTTTAAACTCAGATTTATTGGACCGAGGCCACCCAAAGACTTAGACGATCCAAACTTAGGCCCACCCGCAGAGAGAAACGTGCTTCAAGCTAGTTTTTTGTCATCCTATTTTATTGTATCATCATTATCGCTAATAATATTTATTATAATTACTGCTGCATTCTCGAAAAAACTTCCACCTCCGGAAAAACGGATATCGGCTGCACTTCTATGTACATTAGTTTTTTATGTAGTTAATTTAATATTCTGCAAAATAATAACGGATTCGTGTAAGTCATTGATATATATATATATATATATATATATATATATATATATATATATATATATATATATATATATATATATATATATATATATATATATATATACAGGGTCTTCATTAATGTTTGTAAACCACGTGACCAAAAATGTTGCGGGTTGCCTATTCAGAGGTTGCACAAAATTTAATAAAATATCCCTAGAAATATTCATTGGCGCCGGGCATTTTAAAATCGATATTTAAATGTCAAAAACATTTTTTTAAGGTTAGAAAATTTACCATTTATCGTAATTTGAACCAAGTTATTATAGCCTTTTTGGATGCATTTAGTTTTGAGTCTCTTGTTTGTCAATAATTTAATTTGCTAGATTTAGCAAATTAAAAATTCTCGTCAAGAAAACGAGGATTTTTTGTGCAGTAAGATGGATTTGAATGCGGTTTTTTGCATTCGATTCGTATCAACGTCTACAAACTTTGTGAACAAATGTAATTATTGGAAAATGAAAACCTGCATATCTGCGTTAAAAAATCATTTTTAAATTACGTTTTAAGGTTTGCAATTATAAAAAATGTATAACTAGGTAAATAATGATGAAAATGAGAATTTGTTACTCGGGAGTTTTCAAGGTCGCTGACTATGAGATCGGCAAAGGCCTACGGAGCAACTGGTGCGCGCTAAGGATAGTGTAAACGTGGTCTATTGGAGTTTTACGACAGTTGGACCGACATTAGCAGGATTTGTTGTAGAACTTTAGAAGACGACGTTTACACCATCCTTAGCGCGCACCAGGTACTCCCCAGACCCTTGTCAATAAGTGTTCAACGACCTCGAAAACCCCCGAATAACAAATTCGAGCCCATTTGCATCATTATTTACCTAGTTATAATTTTTTTATAATTGCAAACTTTAAGATGCAATTCGAAAATGCATTTTTCTAATGCAAAAATGCAGTTATTTATTTCCCATTAATTAAATTTGTTTCTATATGTTTATATAATTCGAATGCAAGAAACCGCATTTGAATCCATCCTACTGCACAAAAAATCCCTCGTAAGGCCTATTTTGGTGCCATGTTCCCTTGACTATGTTGGGTTTAGCGAAGATCCGTTAATATATTTTATGATACCTTTGGATTTTAGTCAATTTAAACTTAATAGGAAAATTCAAGTCACATTAACTCTTAGTTTACACAGTTTATTCATATTATTTAAATAAAACTACTTGACTTAAAATGATGGACATGACTTAGATTTATTTTTACATTATTAATAAATAAAATTACACTACCTAAGTTACATAATAAAAAAAATTAGGAGAATTATTACATACTAAAAGAAATTAAGATAAAACAATGTACAAAAAATTCCAATTATTTTAACCGGGCAAATAAAACCACGCTTCATCAGAGAAATAAGTACGGTCCAAAACATCATTCATTGTTAAGAATCTCATTAAACCATTGACAAAAACTGCACCCTCTTTCTAAAATCTGGTTAAAGGAATTCTTGCAATACTGTGACCTTATATGGATGCATTTCCAAGTTTTTGGTTAGTGCTTTATGGCAAGAACAAACATTTCTAAAAAAAAATATGGCACTGTAAACAATAATTTAAATTTTTATTTAAAATAGTATCTTTACCAGATGAGGAGACAACTTCTCCACTGATTTCTTAGGAATGTGCTCCATTCGAGCACGTATATGAAGAACAGGTTCTGTAAGTATGGTAGGCCTTCCAGTGGACTTGTTCTTACAAATGCAATTCTTGTTTTCAAAGCGATTAATTAACACATGTCTGTGATGGACAAATGTTTCGTACTCAACAAGATTGTCAGGAAACCTTTCTCTAAACTGGTCCACGCAACTTTGAAGATCATATGACCAAGTTCCATTCTCATTACGAGTTGCACTTCTAAAATGTGCCATTATTATAAAGGCATCTTGTTCCACAGTCCACATTTTAAACATTTTCTAAAAGTAAACAAAACAGTTTTATTTACGTAACCTCAATAACAAAAACACATGTAACTTACCTTTAAAACTTGAAATATGAAAAGTAGTTCTGAAAAGAACTGTTTTAAGCTTGTAAGGTTCGTTCTCGTACATAATTTGATCAAAAAAATCTAAAACTTTTCCAAAAAAAAACTATCCAAAAACCAAATACCGCTAACGCCAACAATGGTCTGTCAGTAGTGTCAGTCAAGTCTACTGTCGAAACAGAGCTTGCTGTGTTGCCAACACTAATATTTTTCCTCATAAAAGGTATGTTCTTTGGACCACTAACCTGCACTGATTCTGATTTTTTTGGAATTTTGACAATTTAGGAGGTTATTATAATCAGTAATTTTGATTTACACATTTTTTGCTTTGTTCGGAGATTAGAAGCTGGTAAATTGTCACAGAAAAAAATAAATGTCGGCAAAAACTTTATGAACTTTTTTTCATTGTGGCAACATTGTAAATAGGAAAGAAACCAAGCAGTGGAGCCACTTTTACAAACCAAAATCGCGTGGTCACTGCCATTTAGGCATGTATTTTTTTTTTTATTATAAAAAAAAAAAAAATATTATATATATATATATATATATAGTATATATATATATATATATATATATATATATATATATATATATATATATATATATATATATATATATATATATATATATATATATATATATATATATATATATATATATATATATTAAAAATCATACTCTGACACTCTCGTTTCTAACGGGATTTGTTAATTTTATTGAAGTAATTAATTATGTAAACTCTACTTTAAGAATTTAGAAGTTAATTAAATGACTATAGTTATAATAATTGTAATTAAATTGCACGGTAAATGTTTTTTGAATATATTCTATCCCTTCTTTTAACTGATTACTCATATTATCTAGCTTTGCTAAAAGTTGAGAAGTTGCAAAGTACAGCAGCGCAATGTCAGATAGCTTTTTGTGCGAGCTTTACAAACTGTCAGGGTTGTATGATAATAAATTTTGTTAATATAAAACCCACCGTTATATCTTTATAGAAATATTTAGAGGACTTGGTAAAAGTAGTTTAGAAATTTAGTTTTTATATCTTTGATGGTTTTTAATTATTTGGTAATTTTCAATTCAATAATAGTACAACTGCAGAATACGCAGTTACACCTAAAATAAATACCATAAATCAAAATTAAGTTATTTTTTGGAAAAATTCTAAGTCCTGTCGATTAGTATTTTTATACGCGCTCTTTTCTATAAAAAAAAATGTTTATACAGTATGTCCCAAATCTGAGATTATGACATTATCGATGATTTTTTTAAATTGAGACCCAAGGTTTTTTAAGGGTTATTTTATGACAAATTTAAAAGCTCTCATTCTCTTGCTATTGTTTAGGATGTCGATATAAAAAAAACACCTAGGTCCTTTTTTGTTCACAAAAACTAATGTAGTCAGATTGTACATTAAGCGATACATCAAATCAGGTATTTTTGATTTTTTTGATTTGTTGTTAATAATGGAAAGGAAATGGATTCACGTTTTTGACCGGATTATTGTCAAAAGTCAAGAAAACCTCGAATTGTTTTTCCTTAACTTGAATTTTGTCGATTTTGACAAGGAAGGGCCAATTTTTCTTTAAAGATCGTTATAACTATTTTAAAAGTGGATTAAATTTGATTCCTGAAAATTTTCGAAGTTACGATTTTTACGAAAAATGAGACATTTGTATTTTTATTGACAGGCGTCGCTATGTGAAAAAATAAAAGTACTGACACTTACGTTAATGTGTTTTAATTTTCTTGGAACGATCACTATCATTATTATCATATTAAAAAATAAATACATGCGCAATACATCGATTAAAAATATCTGTCAAATATTGCCCTCTTTGATGGACCCGGTTGGTCCAAGACGTCGACTTCTAAGATGTCAGGAGGGCTTTTAAGAATATCCGATATGGGCACCCACAATTTTTCGTTTACTTTGTCTTCGTCTGACAGGTCATCTGTTGGTGAGTAAATCCATGCAAGCTCAGAGACGTTGTCACATGAGACTCTCTCGCAGTGAATGCAAATTACGGAGCACTTCAGTCTAGCCTTCCTGCAGCTACAGACACCGCTTTTTGCATCCGCAGAATATGAGATTTTACTCACTGCGCACCTACCCCCAGGTAAAATAATCTTTGAAAACCATTTAGCTACCTGCATATTCACCCTTTGATTACTTTGGTAAGAAATTGATGTTTAAACGCGATTTGTTTTTTTTTTTCATAGGTCAAGAAGTATGGCTGTGCACTTCCTAAAGTCTTAGCTCTAAGATCATGATAAGAAAGGCTGCGCCACAATATCTCCTGCGGCTGCTGCAGGCTCTGCCGCTGCAGAAATGCTGGACTGAAGTGCTCCGTAGTTTGTGTTCACTGCGAGGGAGTCTCATGTGGCAACGTCCCTGAGCTTGTATTAAGCCTGGATTACTTACCCACAGATGACTTGTTAGATAAAGATGACGTAGACGATGATGGGTGCTCGTCCCGGATATTTTTCAAAACCCACCTGACATCTCAGGCGTGTGAATGTATTTTTTTATATAATAATAATGAGAGTGATCATTTTAAGATATTTAAAAGGCGTTAAAGTAATTTTAGCTAGTTTTTTATTTTTTCACATATCCACGCCTTTGAATGAAAATACCAAATATCCTATTTTTTTGCTCAACTGATTAAGCGGGAAGGGTCACTTTGGAGTCCCCTAAGACTCCAGTGACCCCACTAAGAGGATGGGAGGGGTTTTCAAACAATAGACTAGGTCTTCAGTAAGTTAAATAGCACTAAAAATGATAAAATTTTGTTTAGGTCCCAACTGTGGCAAATTTGTTGCTTAATTTAGTCTAAAAATAGTTATAACGGTCTCTAACAAAAACCCAGTCCTTCTTCTGGGTCAAAAACGATAAAAAGATCAAATAATTCGAAGTCACCATCCCACTTTTTTTTAGTTTGTGGAGCCGTTATTATTGTAAGTTTATTTGAAATGGTCAGTAAATTTCCGACGGAATATTATGCAGCGATACTAACAGGGCAACCACTTTGTGGCGTAGTTTCAGCGTTAATATTATTGTTAACGATAAGCGTTACATATCATCCAACTACTGCGGGGCAAATATTTTTTGGAATTGGTAAGTGACTGGAGCAAGCATAAGCAGTTATGTTTAAATCAACGAGCAATATTTAAAACGTGTTCTCTGAACTTAGGGTCCCGTTTTAAACACTGTATAATCGAAAATCTGTTTAAAACTTCATAGGGACAAGATACAAAGTGTACTCAGGAAAAAAGATACCTACGATGAACATGAAATTCAATATCTCGTGATTGTAGGTAACTTTGGAATGGTACGCCATAAAAAATGTATAATTTAATGTTACTTAAATTTTAAGATAAAACGTTGTTGCTAAGCAGTGATTCTGATATTTTATATGTACAGGGTGTACAACTAAGAAAGGAGGCCGGTTGTATCTCAGAAAATATTTATCGCACAGCGTTGGGGAAAATATTGTTAGTAAAAGTGATCAAGAGAAATAGCTGGAAATTATTTTCAAGTTTCTGAAATGGTAACTGCAATCTTGAATCTGTTAATTTTGCTATATTAACCTAACAAAAAAATACCTGATCTTTAAAGTCAAGGATAATCACCTTCATGGTTTGACAATTTTTGCTATACCTCTAAAAATAAAGTGGTGGGGGGTATTCAAAGGTTTCCGTCAAACACACCCTGTATCTTCGAAACGGCTGAGCCGATTTTAACAAACTTGGGCTAGTTGAAAAGGCTATAAATCTTAAAATGTTTAAAGTTTTGTTAGTTTCACACGTCGCCGCTAGAGGGCTTTTTTCGACATTCCTACAGAAATGGTTAATTTTCTCAAAAAAATTAAATGCATTGGGATAATTTTTTCTTTACGAAAAAGTAGCTAAATAATGCCTAAACAAGCTCGCGAAAACCGTATCTCGATATCTTGTTCCTTGCCTAAAATTTAGGCCAAAGAAAAATTTATTCGTCAATATCTCAACTATAAAAGCTACAAGAAATATTACATGACATAAATTATGTATTTTTATAAAACCTTTAATTTAGGTTATAAAATCTTTTTGTCTAAATGCAATACTTTACGAGTTATAATCAAAAAATCGAATTTTCAGGAATTTTTCAAGGTATAACCCTAGAATTCGCTTTTTTGATCATAACTCGTAAAGTACTGCATTTAGATGAAAAGATTATTTAACCTAAATTAGAGGTTTTGTAATAATACACAATTTATGTTTTATAAATTTTTTTGTAGCTTTTATAGTTTTTGAAATATTGACGTATAAAATTTTCTTTTGTCTAAATATTAGGTATTACAGTATTTGATTTTAGAGATACACATTTTAAAATGAACATCCTGTAGAATTTTTTATTGTCTTATTTTTGTTCAACTGTATGCTAAAATTAAATGATCCGGATGGGTATCAATAAAAGTTAATTCTTTTAGGTACTGGTTTGGTACTAATAACATTTATGGTATATTGGTTTTCTAAGAAAAATTCACAATATTTTATTTATAATGTAGGAAATGACCCTATGTCAGAAACCATTTCTGATAATCGCAAATTTATACCTCGAATGTGGTCAAAAGTAAAGTCTGCATCATATCACATAAAGCTTTATATGATATCATTAGTTATCGTATTTGGAACGACTGCAATGGTTTATCCCGGTTTAATGTCATTAGTTGTAGCAAAGAAAAGTAATGGACAAAATGGTAGTTCGTGGAGTGGTAAGTTGTTATAGCAAAAATGATACCTGTTAACCTAATAATCGTATCCTTTTAGAGAGGTATTTCGTTCCAGTAATAACATATTTGGTGGCAAACCTTTGTGACCTGGGAGGGCGTCTCTTGGCGAAAAAAATAAAAAAGGTATCATATATCTTATGTATAGTTATTTACTTATAAACATTATAAATGTTGCATGCACACCTATCCGAAGGATGGAACCCTATGAAATTCAAAAATAGTTGGTTAATCAGTTTATTCAATCTGTACTTGCTAATAAAAAAGTTAGTGGGTACAGAATAAGTTCTTAATTTGTAATATTTTTAATGATACCCTGTCAAATAGCTCTCGGACTCTCGTCGGTAAGCAGGCACCTAGGTAATAAGTAGATACAGCTCATATTATTTTAAATTTGGCCTTTTTTACCACGCTTTTATTAGCTTCACCTGTACGTATCTATGTAACGGAATCTTTTAATTTAATTTTCACCAAGAAGTCTGATTAACTTGAATATTTGTATAGGAACCAAGAGCCGATGACAATACAAGTATGTTATGTTAACTTCGTTCTAATGTCCCTACTGGGATCATCAAAATAATAAAAAAACTTTTTCCAAATGACAATACTTGGCGACAGCGCACGGCCAAAAAAGCACAAAAAGCTTTCTACAAAAATACAGGCTACTGGCAACAAGAGAAGTATTTCTGGAGAAAGGGTTTTTCACTGACCTTCATGTTGGGTTATCTAGGTGTTTCGTATAGTCTGTCTCAAAGTATACCGTGTTAGCTCTTGCCTTCATTTATGGATTATACCTACGGAGAGCAATAAAACTGCGGATCGGTAGGTATTAAAGGACAGAACATTAGGGACGGACTTTAATAATATAAAGATTTATAATTTATTGTTTATTTAGGTAAGTATAATCTTAAAATTACATTAGGAAATTAAATATATGCAAAGTTTTAATAAATTTATAACTGCATTATCTATACATAATTACATCTTTAATCTAAATATCTAAATCTAATTCCGTTTCACTATCAGAGTCATCACTGAGATTAATTACAATAGGATTTATGTGGTTTTGGATAGAAATGTAAGAGTCCTTAATTTTTATAATGTGCTGTAGTTAATTTTTCAAGCTTTCAACTGGTATGTTAGTAATTACATTTTTTATTAAATTTATAACACTGGGACTTAAAGTAGGTGTAACATTTTCTGCTCTGATCTTTGATTTTACTTGGTTCCACAATGCTCTATGGGGTTAAACATACAGTGCGTAATCTGTGCGATTCCATTACTACTTGTCTTTTGTTTATTTTGCGGTATGTAAATCCCATTTTACAAACAGCTCTATGGAGGGTGGCAGGGCTAATATTTATATTATTTATCCAAGGTAGGAATAACTCCGCTTTCATAAAGAAAATATATTTTCCTTATATTAGTCTGATACTCTTGTTATAGCGGTGCAGATTGAAAATAACTACGTTTTTTTCTTTTTGTTCAATTCTTTACTAATAATAATATCCCTTATCAATGATATTGGAGTTTTTAAGTAGACAGGTTTCTTTTAAAGCTTCTTGTTTAATTAGACCTCTTCTCATTAAAGTTTCAGACACATTTTTCACAACCTGTTTTGCATCTAATGACAAATGATTTCGACGCGACATGGTTAAATTCTCGTAAAACAACTTTTTCGAAACGCACAGTAAAAACGGTTATTCAACACTGCCACTAAAATATTAGCCAAAATATTTATATGCCTAATGGTTAATACTCAAGAAATACCTGGCCCACCCCTGCCCTTATGAACAAATGGGTTTACCCAATAACAATAGGTAATAAAATCGTTAAAGGTTTATTGGGGTATGGTCCGTCAAAAACCATAACGATATACTTTGAGACAGACTATACACTTCAGAAATTTACCTGAAATATTCTCGTTTCGTACACTAAATTATTAAATCAATTTTATGCTTCTCGTTTTGTACCCCGACCATTGTGACGACCCAAATAACCAGTCGAATAAATTGGTCTAGTCAAGTGTGTTTCCAGCGAAACATAGTTAGAAGGCTTCGAAAAATATGAGCGATAGCTCATTCGACGCGGAATGAAAATCTGAGAAAAGAGTTTTAAGGATTATTTCTGCCAATAAAAATTGCAATTGTTACAAAAAAACGAAATAAAAAAAGCCATTTCGATTTTTGATGGTAACTCAAAAACCAAAAGAGATAGCGGAAATTGCAAAAAGGAGGAAATTTCTGACAAAAAAGTCCCAAATCCCGGAGTTCTATCGTCATTATTTATAATTTTAATTTAACGCTAAAAATGGGCACCCGTGTGACATTTTTGATGGCGCGTCAAAACCGCGTACGTCACACTAAATATTTTTTTAAAGGGTATTAAATAATAATTAAAAAATTTAAAAAAATGGTGTATTCAGAACACTTCAAAAAATGTATTCCCGTTGAAAATTTAACTAGAACCAGAGCAGGTTTTAGATGTAAGGGTTTTTTAAAAAATATTTATATTTATTTGGATTAAAGGTCTAAAACGTTAGTTGAAGAATATCACCGTAATAATTATTGTATAATAGATTATTTAGGAAAAATCTGTCGTAATCTTACATTGTAAATAATAATGTTGCAATCTAGGGGTTTTCATAATAATCCATTAAGCGTGTTAGTATGTAAAAAAGAAATAATTAATACACAAAAAAGACATTAATTTCAGTTTGTCGGCCTTTTTTGGCAGTTATTATAGAAAGGGAAAGGGCTAAAATATATTCGAGCTATTTAGTCGGGGTTATTTTAACGGGGGTATTTTGCCAGGTCACCATTTTTAACGTTTAAACAAACTAGCCTGTTTATTTTTAATATACTTTTAGAACTTTCTATAACACTGATATGCAGTTTTCATGGCTAATCTTAATATTATTTTAAATATTGATATTTGCAAATGAAATGTTTTTAGTTTTAATTACATTTTGTGGAAAAATTGAAGAAAATAATATTACTAATTATTATTATAAATTTACAAAAAATAAATAAAATAAAAAAATGTGCATATAGAAGGTGTCAACAGGACACGTTTTGGAATAAAACTGATTTAATTTTTTTTATCAAAAATAAAGCTTTCTTAATAGTCCGGAAAAAAAATCTTTTTATTATTTGAATTCTAAAAATAATTTTGAAAAGTTTAAATTAAATATTTCGTTTCAGTCTATGATATTTTAAGTCTATAAACGTTAAAGATGTTAATTACATTTTGCTTTTTCTCCTAATATGGTTTATAAAGATAGACAAATTTGAACGAAATTTCTTGTATGTTTTATAAATCGGTTGCTAATGTATGTTTGTGCACTGTTAGTAAAACATATATTTCCTCTATTTCACAGGACAAAACATTAATTGCTGTCTGTCATTGCTAGACGCTTCTGGAAATAAATATTACTAAGAGGTTTCTACTTATAAGTAACTCTTTATTTTTTAGTAATAAATACAGTTTGTTTACGCTGATCAAATAATATTTTAATTTATTTATGTTTCAGCCCATTCAACCATCAATTATATTAACTATATCGATATGTAGGATGGGTTTTATTCCAATAATGATGTTTTGTAATGCTCAACCACGGATGCATCAACCAGTATTATTCTACGATGTTCCTTATATTATCTTTACTATGGTATTTATGTTTTTAAATGGTTACTTAATTAACTTATGTGTAGTTATAGTGCCAACAAGGTAAGTTATAAGGTACATTATAAAATATTTTTCCAGAAATAACACTTCCAGTCGATAGATATAGACCTATATATCTAAATCGAAGTAGTTATGCAAATGAAAATAGAGAGGTTTAAAAATTGATTTAGTTTTAAAATGTACTAATTCTATGAAGCTATAATGACAGTTTTTTTTTAAATACACATTGAAGCTCGTTAATATTATCACAAAGTATATAAACTATACAGTTCTAGTATTTTCAATATACACTCTATTACATAATTCAGTTTTACAGCCGATAAAAAAATTAAAAATAAAAAAATTAACATTTTAAAATACTTACTTTTATCTCGAAATAATTTAAAAGGTATTTCGATATCAATAACTCTAACATCTTGGACTTCCATTGTCTTTATCTGTCAATAAATACAGAAAGTTTCGGTTAGTGATGTATCTTCAACCGTTTTCAAGTGATAACAGTGATCACTTAAAAACGGTTGGAGATACATCACTAAGCAAAACATTGTGTATCAATTAACAAAAAAGACTATAAAAGTCCAAAATTTTCGTGTTATTGAAGCCATAAATTGTTAAACACCTTATGGTCTAAGAGCTGGAGCCGAAAAATCATCGTCATCAGTAATAAGCAGTTTCTCCCGTAAATCATGTTCATATAGTATTGTTTATTATGTTCCCGTGCAGGCTGACAACCTATTGAATACAGGGGGTAGCAACAAGGGGCGAAAGTACAAAATTTTTGGGGAAAAAAATCGTCATCGAAAATATGCTTCAAAATTTTCCCAGGTGCAGGTCTTAACCCCGTTAGCTGAAATCCCAAGGGGCTGACAGCTAGGTGGATAGAAAAGGGGTGGCGGATAAGGGTAAAGAGGATAAAAATTTAGGCAAAAAATCGTCTTCGATAATATGTCAGCCATTTTGACCACTTAAATATTTAATACACAAAAAAGAAAGTTAAACTCCTAAGGTGTCTAAATCCGAAAGGGCTGACAGTTGGTGGATACCGAGGGCAGTAAAACGGGGTCAAATTATCCCGAGCGCTTACTTTATACAGGGTATTTTTCAATTAAATGTCAATATTTAAGGAGCAATTTTGGGTCCATTTTAGGAAAAAAACTTCATATAAACGTATGTCCTAAACGTTCTAAGTTTTGAGAAACAGGGTGGTAAAATTTTCAAAAATAAATCATTGATTTTTATTATCAGTAATACCACTTAGATATTTTAATAAAATTTGGCATACATTTACTATGCATCAAGAGGCATTTTTTAGTGTACAATATTTTTTTTTATTTCCACCAATGTCGTTCGTTGGGAATTTAACCTGCCTATTTTGGCAAATATTGATGGTACGTCACTGATGTCTCTTAAAATGTTTATTTTTTTAATATCCTAATCATTTATAAGCAAAGTTGATGACTTGATTTTTTTCAATCCGATGCACGGTTTTCGCTTAAAAAAATAAAAAACCATTTCTCTGCATTATCATAACAATATCGGTAAACAATACCACCACGCAGAGAAATATCTAGATTTAATTTTTCTAGGTGAAAACCGTGCGTCGAACTAAAAAAATTATATGTGGATTTGATCTCTTGATAACTGATAATACATTTCAGCGTTCAAATTTCCATTGAAAAAATGAGGTCCCAAAATTCTATTTTTAAAAATGCCTGCCCAGACATTAAGACTGAATCGCACTTGGGGTCGTAATTCTCGAAACTGCCGGGGATTGTTTATGCTCCAAATGTGTTCATTGTTTCGATTAAATATTCCACAATTGGTGAAAGTGCTCTCATCTGTCCAAATAACATTTTCTAGAAAAGCTGGAAAATTGGGTCGCCTTTGTAGCCAATCACAAAATTGTAATCGCCTTTCAGAATCACCAGGGTGCAGTTTTTGCGATATGTGGATTTTGTAGCATTTGAAACCACTTTTCCTGATCTCTCTCCAAACAGACGTGTGCGAAGAAACATCCAAATCAGTGTGTATCTGGCGTGTGGATTTACCTGGATTCGTATTTATCTACAAAATATGTATTAGTTTTTCATAAACGGTTTAATATTTTTTTACAGTTGATCGCAAAGTAACTCATTCCTAAATTCGAACTAAGTCATAAAGTCGACGCATGCCCGGTATATATTTGAAAATTGCCGCGTTCGTCAACATTTTTTCCGAATAGATAATCGATTAGGTACTTTGCGTCCTAAAACGAATGTTAACATTAATTATACCTCATTTACGATGTTTTCTTTATTTTCCTCATCCATTCTGTCCCCATATTTTTATCTGGGCTTTTCAAACGAACCATACTCAGCGAGGTTTCTATCCAATAATTTGAATAAAGTTCGATGAGATTGTCGTCTCTCGGGATACGAGTTAAGATACACTTCCTATGTTTTCACACTGTTCCTATCATTCTTGTAATAAAGTTTTACCATATCTCGTTTTTCTTCATTGGTGAATTCCATTTTTAACGACACCACAACTGACAGTAAACACAGAATGTCATTTACACGTCACCGATTTGAGAAATCAAAGCCAACTACGTTAAAAAATATTCTAGTTAATTTTTCGGATTTTCCGGGCAACAAGGAAAACTTATGATACATCGTTGAAAATGTAATAAAAAGGGCCATTCAAATTTGTGGAATTCCCATATGGCGTCCATAAGAAAAAAAAAGTTGATGATGGTTACGCAAAAACGAAAAGTCGAGTTGCAAAACTATGAACACCATTCGATAGAGCGGAAAAAGTGACAATGCAAATGTATTATTTATTTTGGAATTCGTTGAAAAAGAAACCCAGGAAGAAAAAAAATGGTTTTCCAAAATTTCGTTTTTTTCCGGATATCTCCGGAATTACTCGGAATTTTCAAACTTTCTAAACGGTATATTGTTGGTCACATAAATGCCCAACTTTGCCCCAATTTAACCATCTTCGTATCTCCTATAGTTACCGAGATCCCAATGGTGAGAGTCGAATTTGAAACACCCGGTATATATATATATATATATATATATATATATATATATATATATATATATATATATATATATATATATATATATATATATATATATATATATATATATGAGGAAGGGTAGTCGTGACTGACTAGTTAAAGAAAAATCTGAAACCAGAGTAGTGGAAATGCAGTCAATTGAAAGGCCACTTTAAGTAATTAACTCTTTATTGAAAAAGTCGAGCTTTCGGATTTTCCCATCATCAGGACAATCATATGTGAGTTGAAAACATGAAACAGGTTTAATAGCAATGAAGAACAAAACTTCATTCACATTCCTCTTTAAACTACATTGACTTTAACTTAGTTTTTAGCACGTGGATCGTTGCCACCATGTTACTAACAAGACTTTTACGGAGTGAAGTTTTTCACTTGTGAATGAAGTTTTGTCCTTCATTGCTATTAAACCTGTTTCATGTTTTCAACTCACATATGATTGTCCTGATGATGGGAAAAAGTTTTTCCGAAAGCTCGACTTTTTCAATAAAGAGTTAATTACTTAAAGTGGCCGTTCAATTGACTGCATTTCCACTACTCTGGTTTCAGATTTTTTTCTATATATATATATATATATATATATATATATATATATATATATATATATATATATATATATATATATATATATATATATTCTTTACTGGTTCAGAAGCGTAACTACAATTTTTATTTTTTCAGGCAACATAGGTCTATATCTTAAACATCATTTATGAATTCGACTGTAAATTTTTTTGTTAGAATATGCTTGTAAATTAAAATTCATTCTTATCAAAGTGGCTTTACTATGATTACACAGGCCCACAAAAAAAAGTGTATGCTGGGGGTCGGACTAAGGTTTTTTTGCCGCTGAACACAAATCTGAAGTAAAAATTGGGGGTTTAACAGCAAATAATCGAAAAAAAGAATTTTAGATATTAACGGTTTTTTTTAAATTTTAAACGTCAATATCTCAAAAACTATAAAAGATGCACGAAACCTTATAATGGCATAAACTATGTATTTTTACATGACCTCAAGACCTTTAAAGTTATATAACTTTTTGTCTAAATGAAATATTTTTTGAGTTATAAACAAAAAACCGAATTTTCAGGATTTTTTAAAGCTTTTAAAGATTGAAAATATATTTTTTTTATATTTGTATTTTTCCTGGAAATTGTAAGTGATTTGGTATTCAAATTAATAAAATAATTGATTATTAATAGAAAAATCTCATTAAAAAAAATAGTCTTTTTCTGTTTTGGACTGAAATTTTTTGTCTCCTGAAAGGTTTTAGAATTCAGTTAGTTATAGTCGTGGTAAAACCGTTAAATTGGTAATTAATTATAACAGGAAAAATTTTAATAGAACGATTACATTTAATATTTACTAACTTTTAGGGCCCAAACAGAAGAGGAAAAATGTTTAACAACAATTATGACTGTGGTGTCCGGAATAGTTTCTACAGCCCTTTGTTCCTTTTTTGGTTTACTGCTAGTACATTCACTTTAAGGTTACAAAGACATTCCCTGAAGAAGTTTTTACCAAGTATCTTTATTTTATTCTATTTCTCGCAGGGTATTAAATATAGCACCAATAAGCGCTAGTGGCAGTTTAATTTATGCTCTGGTTATCTAAACAGTTTCATGATTTACCTCATAATGATTAAAAAATAAATAAAATATGTAATTATTTACATTTTAAAACGATTTTAACCAACTGTTTATCTTTATCGTCAACGACAACAAACGAAATAACTAAAGAGCTAACAATTGGGTCTGCTTGATTAATTCTCAAGTGATGTGTTCGTGCCAGACGCTGGTTTTTACTCTAGGAGGCAACTGACTTGTAATTGAACGTTGTAATGTAATGCTCGCTAAGCTACCGTTTAGTTTATCACCACATCGTAGCGAATGCTCCCGTCAGGGCCGCGCCGTCCACGTGGGCAATGTGTGCGTCGCACACAGGCGCCAGGGATAAAGGGGCGCCGCGTCACACCAGTGCTGCTACAAACATTTTACGGGCGCCAAAAATGCACCATAAGCCAAGAAAATAAACGTCCATCAAAATTCTAAAACATAAACAATTTGGACTTAATAATAATTTTAGATCTGAATGCACAAGCCTATTATATACCATGTGCTACTCACACGGTAAATGTAGTTGTTAACGATGTTTTGGAGATCAATCACAAAACGATCGGTTTTTTTAGTTCAGTCGAAGAAATATACAACTATTTCTAAGCGTTTACCAAAAGTTGGGATATCATAAAACAACACTTTGCAAGTCTGACTTTAAAACATGTATCTGATACTTGATGATTGAGCAGAATTGATGCTTTAAAGCCATTCTATAAAAACTCACCAGAAATTTATGATGCGTTATGAGATATAACAAAAATTTAATGTTGATTTAAAATACCAAGCTAGATTAAAAGAAAAATTATTTGGCTTTTCTCCAGAATAAAGATATTTATATATTATTTTAAAAAAATATACTTTTTTTGGAGATTATTATGGAGAGCTAGTCTGCTCTCGCAATAATAGTAACAAAAAACATGAAAATACATAAAAAGGTTTAATTCTTTATAAAATTGATCTGTTCTAAGTACTATAATAAAATAATTATTTTTATGAAATTATAAAAAATAATTATTTTATTATAGTACTTAGAACAGATCAATTTTATATGATGGGTAATGACTTAAAAAAATAGCGTGTTTTTTGGCGCCACTAAAATTTTTGCACACAGGCGCAACCACATGTCGGCGCGGCGTTTGAATGCTCGGTTTACGAGTGATCCATCATTCGTCTTCACAGTGTTGTCGAAAATGTCAGACATGGAGGTCGGGTTTGCATTTCTGCTAGTACGCTACTGTTGTTTGAAAACAAAAAAAAACGATTGGGAAACGAATTTGAACCGAAGCAGACAACAAAACAGTGAACAGACTTTATTAAGCATTCTCAAAAATCAAGAATTCACAGGCCAATGCGAATGAATGCAACAGATTTTGAACTCCTGGTTAAATTGATCGGACCAAAAGTATCCAAAACAAATACGTCCTTTAATAGGGCGATAACAGTGACAGAAAGTTTCGCTGCTTTTCTTCATTTTAGCTTTGTTCCTTCTAAGCGACGCCAGCAAGGCTGTTAATGTTTTTTTTTTACATTCCCCTACATCTATCCCCATTTCATCCGCCAGTTCCTTCCATGCGTCATTTTTTAAAATTTGTTAAAACAATCCTTATGACGAGGATTCCAAAGGTTTGCTTTTTCTCTATATTTGTCAATAAAAAGCAGGGATTTCGGACGATCCCACTGCATCCTGATTCACACAAAATGCAAAACTTTGAAAATGAATTTTATTTAAATAATGAAATAAGAAAAGACGCGACTTTCCCATACGCTCGCAACGAACAAACTTAATCACTGATTGTCTATCACAGAACACTTGCAAGCGATTCGCGAAAAAACCGACAACCCGATGGAACAGCCTTGAGCGCGAGCAGCTCGCCGTGAACGGCTCAGCTTTCTGTATTCACTGCGTTAATGCTCGATGTGTAACATGTTACATTACAACATTTAGTTACAAGTCAGTCGCCGCCTTAATGCTCGATGTGTAAGATGTTATATTTCACCGTTTACTTCCAAGTGAGTTGCCGCCTTAACAAAGCCCCGTGAATTTTTAAAGGATGTGCGAGAAAACCGTTCTTGCTTTTAGATAAAGCGACGCAGATCGAAGTCTTCTGTTAACTTTAGTAAGTATATTAATTTATAATCTATTACGCAGTTATTTTATATTATAATAATAAAGCTATCTTCTGGTAAGCTTAGTAATAAATGTAGAAATATTTGTTTTATATTGGCTATGGCAGGTAGTACCAGCTTCTTTACCTAGTTAAAAAAAAACGTTGTTATTTTATACGTAAACCCCTGCAGCGAACACAATTTCTTTATGATTGTCCTGAGCTTACGAATAGTCAAGCCGCTCGCTATTGAACGGACGGCTAATAAATTAATAGATTTCCAATTTAATTTGATACGTTGGAAGATGTATTTTTCAGGTAGCTTAGAAACTTTATATTGTTAAAAGCTTTTTGCGGTTTAATATATTGCCTGACAGCAAATTAATTTATGACAGCAACAGGTCGATCGATAACCACGAACTAGCGATGAAACGTTAACGGCCAAGTGATGAACGCGTTGTTAAACTTAGCAATGGACTTAACAATGGGTTAAATTTAACAAAGAGGTAAAAAGAACACACTTGACAGCAGGGCATAACTTAAATATTAACTATTTGTCCAAAAATAATTTAGTTCAGCATTTTGCATTCAAAATCAAATAAACATATTAAAAAATAAAAAACTATTACCTTGCATCGAATATGAATAATTGTTTCGACACTCCAAGAAAGTAATTTTATATATTTTCTTCAAAAACAAGCAGCACAATAGACAGCTCAAATGACCAATACTGTAAAACTTCTTTAAATTTGAGTTTTTAACAGGGTCTTTAATATAATTCATGCCTTCTAAACGGTAGGTAGATTCATCTGGAGTAGACGAAAATTTGCTTTACTTACCTTGAAAATTAATGTTTTAATTTAATACATATCAGTAAAACTATTTATATACAAGAATTTTATTACTAAATGTTCTTTATAATTTATAATCCATCTATACTTTTTAAAACAAAAGATCTAAAATCATTTTATGTTTATTAAGTAGGTATACTTATATATTGTTTCTTAGGTTAAGGCGTGTCCAAAGCTATAACATGCGGTACTAAAAAAACCGTTAGAGACCCGATGTGGTATAGGTCCGATTGGTCGCAAGGCCTTTGTCGAAAGCCAAGTTAAACGGACTCTAGGGTGTAAAACTTGATCTAAGAATTTTTGCCTCGCAATGAAAAGATGTTCTTGGTTTTAGAAATAGCGCATATACATACAGGTGTGGAAAGTTCAAAGCCGAACATGGACGTTTCGCAAGTAGAACAAAGAAAACAAATAAATCACTAAAACAGAGTGAGATCGAATTTAAACTAGGACATACGCGCCAAAATAACTTAAACAGTGTACGCTCGACGAAGGTTGCCGTATGCCTCGAATCGCTGTCTTCGCTGTTCGAGACAGCGCTTGATACAAATATCGACACATTGCAAAGCTTTGTCTCACTTCTTTCACACAGTTAAAGGGGTTGTCCGTTTCTGTTTGATACATTACACTTCATCCCTATGTTCGGTTTTGGATTTTCCACACCTGTATAATCATTTTTAGACACACTCTAGATGAGATAGGGTTTGGCCTAGCTCAAGAACGTTTTGTACGATTTCACATTTTAATTGCCCTTATTATTATTTTATTATTATAATATTTAGTAATGCAAGCTGAAAACAATAGGACAGTTAGCGGCAAAATCATTAAATTAAAAGATTTTGCATGCTTTTGCGATGCAGAAGAGATTGCACTTAGGTACTTGAAGCTTACGCAAGAACATGCAAAATATTTTAATTTAATGATTAAGGCGCTATATTTATAATTGTCCTATTGCTGTTTGCTTGCATTAACTAAATATTATAATTTTTACAAGCCACATGTCCAATCAATTCTCACAGTGTGCGTAAAAAAAAGACGAATAAAAGTACAACTTTTCTCTCTCAGTAGCTGCCCCCACTCAGCACGTAGAGAGATGGAAAAATGTTGCACTCTTATTCTTTTTTTTTTCTTACGTGCGTGTAAAAATAATTATATGTATATGCGCTGTTTCTTAAACCAAGAACATCTTAGATCAAGTTTTACATCCTAGAGTGCGTTTAACTTGGATTTCGACAAAGGTCTTGCGACCAATCGGACCTATACCACATCGTGTCTCTAACGGTTTTTTTTAGTATTGCATGTTATAGCTTTGGACACGCCTTAACCTAAGAAATGCAATATATAAATATACCTACAAATAAACATAAAATTATTTTAGATCTTTTATTTTAAAAAAGGTAGATGGATTATAAATTATAAAGAGCAGTAAGTTATAAAATTCTTGTAAATAAATAGTTTTACTAATATGTATTAAATTAAAACATTAATTTTTTAGGAAAATAAAGATGAATCTACCTACCGAAAAGTATCAATAAAATATAATAGAAATGAATTATATTAGAGAACCTAATAAAAACCCTTTAAAGAAGTTCTGCAAAATTGTTTTTGATGAAAATATTATATAAAATTACTTCGGTGGAGTGTCGAACCAATTTTTTTCATATTCGATGCAAGGTAATTATTTTTAAATCTTTTTTATGCTTAATGGATTTTAAATGCAAAATTTCAAACTAAACTATTTCTTGTTATCTTGTTACCATGAAATGTTTAAAAATGTGCTGCGTTGTCAGGTTTTTTGATTTTTCACTCTTTGTTAAATTTAACAATTGTTAAGTCTTTGTAACTTTAACAAAGCGTTCATCACTCGGGCGTAAGAGTAATAGAAATAAAGTCGCCTTAAACAACAGTTTTTTTTGCACAACGAGAATTAAACAGGACCATATTTGCGTTTTTTTATGTTTTAAATATTATCGTTATCAACAAAAGCATTCTAATAATTTTGATGTTCAATATAGCTGCTAGACTTTGACAGGATATTAAATTTTTGTGTTTTGGTATTTGGTAATACCTTTTTATATTTCCCTCATTTAAATGACAAATCCCCTATAGAAGTTAAATTAATTCTGTTACTACTAAAAATAAATACAAAATCCTTTATTGAAGGGTATCCAAAAAGATAGACGCTTTCAAAAACGAGCCAATAAATAAAATGTCCTATTAAGAAAATGTTAATTTTATGTCGTATTTAATTTTTTTAAGACGAAGAAAGCCACAAATATGGCCTTGTTTAGTCCTTGTTGAATGACACTCTAACTTTAAATATATCCAACTAAAATACCACTGTAACCTTATATTTATGTAATTATTGTAAGAAAGAGTCTCAGCAAATGTAAATATTTAAATTTCTTTATATTGTATAAATTGCATAATTATAATATGTGTAAGTATTAATAAAAAAAAACTAAAACCTAAACTGTTTCATTTGTCATTTTTTAATTTTGTCTGTTAAGATCGCACCCAACTGAACATATTTAAGACCGAATATGTACAAATGCTGAAAAGTTAATTTGTTAATATTAAAAGACCATGTTATCTAATAAGAAATATCTAGCAAAATTGTCTGTTGTTTTTCTTAATTAATTCGTTTTTAGAAAATTAATTATGATAAAATTTAGATAAAGTAAGTCCATATTAACTTACCTTCAACTTTGTCTACGGCAATAGGCACAGGAACTTTCGTGCAGTTACTGCTACATAATTTACGATCCTTTAAGGGTCCAGTTTTATACATTTGGCATTGGACGCAGTCTCTAAATTCCAAGCATCTATCGGGACAAGTCTAAAATATGGAATAAAATTTTACCCTTAATAAAACAAATAAATACTCAAACAGTTACTTTAGAAATACATAAAAATGAAGCCTTTAAAACTAATTAAAACAGCTTTTCGTTGTTGTCATATTTTCGTTATTTTAAAAGATACGGGATAATTTCGGAAAAAAAACACGGTTTTCAAATGAAGCCTATAATCTAATCAATTTTCTTGGATATAATGCTAAATTTGCAATTTAAAGCACAGTATTTTCTTCAAAAATTGGGTTTATCTTTAAACAAATCTTTATCTTTTTAAGCAAGAAAAGTGTTGATGGCAATTTAAACTTAGTTTTATAAAATTTATTAAAAAAACATCAAGTCAGAGAAATAAATTTTCAGACGTTTCGTCTATTAAAAACGTGAAATTGATAAAAAAAATGGGATTTATACTTTCTTCTGCTCATATTTTTCTGCTAATTGGGATGAGTACTACACTATTTGTATATGTTTTTTGTTGTTTTTATAATATACTTGCCAGATTTGCCCAAACATTTGGAACCACAATACTTTGTGGTTCCGAATACTACATACTAAAATCGCGTGCTTTTTTCCCTTAAGATATGCAAAAATAGTTATTTGTGCAACTAGTTGGAAAAGCACTATTTTTTGTAATGAGAATATTTCTACTTTTTCTAATTTTGACATTTAAAGTGACACTTTGAAAACTTATTGACGTTGTAAAATATCTTACCTTTCATAACTAGTTACGAAAAGTATAATTTTTTGCAACTGGGTGCCGAAAAATAAAATATTTCACAACGTCATTAAGTTTTGATATTTTTTTTATATTTCAAACCTGAATTAAAAATAATCATATCATATTTAAAATTAGAAAAAATATTGTGTAAAACGCGTTGGGAAACACTATATTTCAGAATTATTTTTCATAACTCACATTCTGAATTCTGCTCGTTATGAAAAACAGTGCTTTTTCCAACTGGTTGCACAAATAACTATTTAAATATAATTGGGCCTCCCTAGAACTGATGACAGTAAAGAATATATCAAAAATTACAAATGGACAAATTGTAAAAAAAAACTAAATTGTTGCAATGTTTTCTTTTACTATATGTACAACAATAATAAAATGTTTCAAGGTCAGGGGTTACAAGACCTGTTTATTTGTATTTTTAGTGATCAGTATTACTTACTGGGCATTTCTCACAAAATTTGCCAGAATAGTGACTTTCTTTGGTATTTTCACATACGCAGGCACCACAAACACAACTTCCATGTCCAGAACATATGTCACCTCCTATAACATCAGGTGGATAGCAACCTGCATTTGATTCTTCACAAGCGCAATTAGGACCAGTCCATCCGGGTTTACACCGGCAAACTCCACAGTCGCATGTGCCATGCGTTTCACCGCTACATAATTCACCCATGTGTCTATCACATGAAAGGTTGTCACATTCACAATAATTGCCGTAAATTCGCTGAAATTAAAATAATAATTTGTGCATATACTTAAGTAAAATTAGAATTCATAGTATAAAAATATTTATCTAAACAGTTTAGTTAGGACGTTTTTAGATAAATATTTTTCTAGTATTTAAGATACGTTATGAAGCTCATAACACAACTAGTGGTTTTATGAATGTATAAAACAAGTAGTTTTTGTAATAATGAAAAACAACTACAAATCTTTACAATATATTAATAACACGATTTTAATGTTTTTTAAAACAATCCTTGCTCCTGATGATGATGATGAGAATGGTAAAGGTCTAACAGTAAAATATTGGGCTGTTGACCGGTTTGGCTCGCACTCGGGATGGAACACTTCCTTAGCGATTCTTGATTCCAAAATTTGCTGCGTCATATTTTTCTTTTTTTTATGTATTTATTTATCCCTCTGCCCCGAAAGTACTTTTTCAACCTTCATGACTCTTAACGATCAGTAGATCTGCTTCCGAGCCCGCCAGCATTAGGCAGATGTGTGTTTAAAAGCTATCCTGTATTTCCGTGAAACATTTTTAAGAAACGTTAAAATCCTTTTTTATTGCATTGATTTTTTACCTTTTTACTATTACACCAGGTCAAAAACTAATTGTATATTTTAGTCCAAGAAAATAGGTCGTAAAATACGAATTTTAGGTTAAAGCTTGAATTTTTGATATAAGTTACTTTAAAGAATCTAAAAACGAATTGTATTTTTTTTCTGAATTCATCCCCGGGAAGGGGTGAAAAAAAAAGTGTTTTTTTTTTAATTTTGAGGAAACAGTAAGTCCTAGAAAAAAAGTTTTAAATAAAAGGTGTAGATCGTAAAATTCTGCATAAAAATGATTATATAACTTTTTTTCCTAAAATTAAAATTAATTGAGATAGGGTAGCTAGAAGCTAGGGGATGATAACAGCCACTTTAAAAAATCATAAATTATTGGAAAATTAAAATACTCTTAGTTTTTTTTTAATTATTTATATAATTAACAACTTTAATTCTAGAGTTTTTTTTCTCGAATAAAAGTTGTTAATTATATAAATAATTTAAAAAAAGTATGAGTTTTTTAATGTTTGTGAATTTAAAGAGAAATTTGAATCTATTAGTTTCCTTCGATAACACGGGACTGTAAACGTGTTATTAATATTAATTTAAATCAGAAATAAACCGAACCATACATCAGTCAAAAAAGTAATGGCGGCACCTTACCTAGATTTGTAGTCTTTCAGCTCAGGAATGTCTCTTTCAGCTTCAGGGATCCCTGTATTTTTGTCACCATCGAGTCCAACAACGGCACTATAATTTTGTGATTTAAAAAGTCTTACATGCGAAATTAAATTAGCGAAAATAATTGCGAAATTTGGAGACTTTAAGATTAACGACTTGCACTGCCGGAACCCAGTAACGAAGTGGTACTTCTCATTTTTCGTTGGGCGCGCGCAGCTAGGAGGTGCCCAATTGAAAGTGTATGGTTTTTTGTTTTATATAAAAGAAATTTGAAATTAACTATTAAATGAATTATTGAAAACTAAGAGTTACACAAACATTTTCCGCCCACTAAAACGAACGTTTTATAACCCGCAAAAAGAAATAAAACAAAATAATAATAGGCAAAAAATATGTAATGCAGTTTGATTAAGTAAGAAAAAAATAAAAATAATAAGAGAATACATTTTTAAATATTATAATACCCACGACATAAAAAAGACGTCACAAAACATTGGTACTTGTTTAATTTACTGGTAAAGGACACAATTTGACAACAGGACGTTTTAATAATCCTTGTTGTGTCTTTACTGTTACCACTCGTACATGCCCGTCTGGACCAGGGTGTAATTCTACGATACGGCCTAGGGACCAATGTAACGGAGGTTTAGTTTCATTTTTAATAAGGACCAATGTATTTAATTCTACTTTCGTTGAAGGATGTAACCATTTAGAACGTTGTTGCAATGTATTGAGGTACTCGTGCTTCCAACGTTTCCAAAAATCTGAATTCATTCGCTGAATCAATTGCCAACGAGAAAGCGTATTTAATTGCAGAGTAGATAAATCTGAATCGGAACAAGAAGCAAGGGGTTCCATTGTAAGGGTAAGGAAATGCCCGGGGGTAAGTGGCGAGAGATCGTTTGGATCGGAGCTTTGAGCACAGATTGGTCGAGAATTTAATAGAGCTTCGATTTGCGAAAGTAAAGTGGTTAATTCTTCGTAGGTTAATTTTTGGTCACCAATCACTTGATATAAATGTGACTTCACAGATTTTACAGCAGCTTCGCTAAGACCGTTAAAATGTGGAGAAGCGGGGGGATTAAAGTGCTACACAATTTGAAGATTATCTGCTGCATGTTTTGACAATTCTTTTAATTGCGTATTAGCTCCGACAAAATTAGTGCCACAATCGCTATAAATATTAGAACAGCGACCACGTCTGGCCACAAATCGCCGAAATGCGGCTATGAAAGCATCAGATGATAAGTCTGAAGCAAGTTCAATATGAATTGCCTTGGTGGCACAACAGACAAAAATGCAAATATAAGATTTGTATACTTTGGCTCCTCGGTATTTGCCCATGGTTATATTAATGGGGCCAGCGTAATGTAGGGTTACCTGAGAAAAACATTTTAATTGAGATATGCGAAACGAAGGTAATTCGCCCATATATGGGGTGTAAGTTTTCGGTTTCGTGCGGAAACACCGGAGACATTTTGACAAGACAGATTGAATAGCACGACGTGCCGACAATATCCAAAATTGTTGGCGTGATAAGTATAAAACAGTATTTAATCCGGGGTGCAAATTTTCTTTATGAATATGCTCAATAATAAGCTCTGTAAGTCTATGCGGTCGGGGTAAAAGAAGTGGGTGTTTAGCTTCGAAAGAAATATTAGCATGCCTTAAACGGCATCCGAAAAGCCATGTAATTCGCACCGGGTAATTTTATTAGGAAATATATATCTTGGAAATTTAATTTGTGATAAAGAGGGCAGTTCATTTTTAAATTGCGACCAGATATCAATAATATGTTGCTCAGGTTGGTCGTCCCAATCTATTTTGGAAATCCAGAGTTTTTGCATTAAATGTTTAGCAAGAAAAGATACTGGTGATAAAACCTAAGGGATCGAATATTCGGGCGATATCAGATAAAATATTTCGTTTTGTACTTGGTTTATCTGAGGGATGACAAACATAAAACATATAGTCAGAAGCAGGATCCCACTGTAGGCCCAGAACCTTAATAGATAAAGGTTCTTCCTTATCAAATGAGATAGGTATTTGACATTCATCTTGCGAAAAAGATGATAGAAGTTTCGGATGTTACTGGCCCATTTTCTGAGCTCAAAACCTGCAGATTTTAAAATTGTAATAAGATCCTTTTGTAAGGATAAGGCAACGTCTAGAGAAGGTGCGCCTGCGCAGATATCGTCAACAAATATGTCATTAAGAAGAATTTGGCAGGCCTCAGGATAATTTTTACTCTCCATTGAAGCTAAGTGTTGAATTGTACGTATTGCAAGAAAAGGGCTTGAAGTTACACCGAAGGTAACTGTATTCAAACGATACTCCTGAAGTGGTTCTCTGGGATCGAAACGCCATAAAATTCTTTGGTAATCTCTATGATTTGGAGTTAGAAGTATTTGAAGATACATTTGTTTTATATCGGCCAAAAATACGATGGGATGAAAGAGAAAATTTAAGAAGAATAGTGTTTATGTCTGGTTGAAGTTTTGGACCAGGTAAAAGAGTATCATTTAGACTTAAACCTTTGGATCCTTAACAAGAGGCATTAAAAACTACGCGTACTTTGGTAGTTGATTTATCGGGTCTGACCACGCAGTGGTGGGGAAGATAATTGACAAATTTTTTAGACTCATCAGGCGAAATGAGACTCATATGACCATTTTTGAGATATTCTTTCATAAAATCTGAGTAATTAGAGTATAATGTAGGGTTTTTAAATAGACGAGATTCTAGGGAGTGAAAGCATCTGTATGCTACAGAGTATGTATCTCCGAGATCAGGCTCGGTGTGGCGAAAAGGGAGCGAAACAATAAAACGATCAGAATTATTTCGAGTTACAGTATTTTGAAATATATTTTCACACTTCTTATCATCAGGTGAGAGATGCAATTTAGAAGGCAAAAATTCTAGCTCCCAAAATTTGCAAATATTTTGGTTAAGTGTTGATTCAAAGGAGGTAAAATATGAATTTATTGGAGAAAATGGAGCTATTTTATTGTCAGTTTTTCCTAAAAGCACCCAACCAAAAACAGTTTCTATAGCAGTCGGTTGCCCTGGCTCTCCAGGTATTCGACCTGACCTAAGAATTTGAGAATAAAGATCAGCACCTAGAAGCATATCAACCGGTGCAGGAGTATGAAAATGTTCATCAGCAAGTTTTAAATTGGAAATATGATTCCAGCCAGCACTGTTAATTTTAATTGATGGCATGTCTGAGCATAGTTTTTGTAAAACAAGTGCATCAAAATTAAAAGTAGGATCTGTTTTTCCAACAGGTCTTATTGTGCAATTAGATATACCATTAGTGGTAGATGATGACTTATTTACACCGATTATGGGCACATTCCATTGTTTTCTGGTAAGTCCTAACCGGTTTAAACAAGCTTGAGTGATAAAGTTTGCTTGACTGGCTGAATCGAGTACTACACGAATTACTTGAAAATTGCCTCTAGAATCGAGAATTTGGACTTTAGTAGTAGAAAGAAGCACTGTGCTTTGAGGAGTTACAGAAGAAAAGGCAGTACATCCACAGTTTACAATTTGATTTTCAGATACAGAAGTGCAATTAGTGTTTTGAGAAACGGGTTGATTATTTTGCGAAACATTATTATTTTGAGTATTTGTTCTAGATAATTCGATATTTTGTTGAAGATGCAACACGGTGTGATGACGTAAGCTACAGATCCGTCAATTGAATGTTGAAGGACAATCTTTAAGTTTGTGAGATAAGCGGAGACAATTTACACAAGCATTGTTTTGCTTTACATATGCAAAACGCTCAGAAGGAGTTTTAGTTAAAAATAGAGAACATTGCGACAAATTATGGCTAGTTTGATTACATAATCGGCATTTATAGGGAGACGAATTGTTTACAGGGACAGAAGTATTTCTTGAATATATATTTTTATTATTATTAGAGTGAGCTGGGTGAGTTCGAGCTGAATTTGAAGCATTTGCAAATAAAGATTGGTCATTTAGGTTAGAACAAGAGTTATTTGAAAAATTGGCTGAAAAGGTTGGATTAATCGAGTTACTAGAAGTATTTGCCATAAAATTATGGGAAGCGTGATTTTTTGAGTTAGAATGTGAGGAGAAATTTTGACTTTTACAATTATGTTGATTATTGGGAAATGATTTTTGATATGACTTTTGAGATGGTATATTCTGAACAGATTCTAATGCACTGCATTGATTTTCAAGAAAATCAGTCAGATTTTGGTATGTTGGAAGCTCAATCTTGCTATGCTCTATCTCAAATGCTGTTCTTGTGGCCGAGTCTAACCTTTGAAGCAGCATATTAAAAAGAACAAAGCACCATTGATCTGTCGGAAAATTTAAAACTTTTAATGCAGCAACATTTTCCTTAAAAGTATCTAAAAGGTTACGTTAATCCTTAGCAATATTTATCTTTAAAAATGGTGCGCTATTTAACGCGTTCCAATATGTTGAGGCTAAAATTCTTTTATTTTGATAACGATCTGTTAAAGTTTTAAAGGCTATGTCATAATTAGATTCTGTTGTAGGAATAGATTTAATTAAATTAAGTGGCTCATTTTTCAGATATGATTTTAAGTATTGAAATTTTTGAATTTTTGCTAAGTTAGAATTATTATGTACAAGTGACAAATACATATCATAAAAAGTAGGCCAATTTTTTAAAGTACCATCAAAACAAGGAATTGTCAACTTAGGTAACTTAACATCAGGTTGGCTATTATTTTGAATTGAAACAAAATTAGTATGATTATTAGAATTGGGAAAAAGTTCAAAAAAGATTTGCTTTGTTTGAAAATAAAATTCATCAGTGTCTTTTCTAATAGCATAATGAGTGGAAAAATCTTCATCTGATTCGACAAGTCCTATTATATCATTGTGAATGCTTTTAAAATCATCATAAAACTCATCTAATCTTTCAAACTTTGACTGAAATAAACAGCTTTTGAAGCTGCTACATAAGCTTCTGAAATTCGATTTACAAAAACTTTTCTTTTTTGCGACAATGCTTTAATATCACTCATTTTTAAAATACTTGAGAAAAAATTATATTTTGTAAAACGTTAATTAATTAAAATATGTAATTTAAAAAATATTAATTATTTATTGATGAGAAATATATAATTATTAATTTTATTATTTAATTATTATTATTTATTATTAAATCAATGATATTGTTTTTATTTCTAAATTATTGAAAAAGTTTAATTTTAAAAATAAACAGAATTTGACTACCTGTTATCCGCAAAATGTAAACAACTTCGAGTATAAGGGATTTCGTTTTTGTGAATATTCACTTAAAAATAGCAATAATTTTTCTTTGCTTTTTCACTTTTTAATTTGAAGCAAACTTATATCACGCCTGTAAACCAATAAATTAAACAAGAAACACCATTTATTGTGCGACTGTAAGAAAAGAAATAACGATTTTATTTTAATATTACAGAAAATATTTTCAAAATTAAACTGAAAATGTAAACAACTATAATTTTAGACAGTACCGGTCAAAATCAGCAAAACTTCATGTGACCGTTTATTGGCTTATGAGAAAATCGATCGCGATAGAATGACGGCGCATGAATCTACTGAGTCGTATCGATCACTGTTTATAACGGCTAACAGCAGGAATTGGAATTTAAATATGGCAAATAATTTTTGGAAAAATAAATTTAATTTTGAAAATTATCTTTTTTAAATTTTTTATTATTAAAATCCGGTAGAAGGACCAAACATGTTTGTGAATTTAAAGAGAAATTTGAATCTATTAGTTTCCTTCGATAACACGCGACTGTAAACGTGTTATTAATATTAATTTAAATCAGAAATAAAGCGAACCATACATCAGTCAAAAAAGTAATGGCGGCACCTTACCTAGATTTGTAGTCTTTCAGCTCAGGAATGTCTCTTTCAGCTTCAGGGATCCCTGTATTTTTGTCACCATCGAGTCCAACAACGGCACTATAATTTTGTGATTTAAAAAGTCTTACATGTGCGAAATTAAATTAGCGAAAATAATTGCGAAATTTGGAGACTTTAAGATTAACGACTTGCACTGCCGGAACCCAGTAACGAAGTGGTACTTCTCATTTTTCGTTGGGCGCGCGCAGCTAGGAGATGCCCAATTGAAAGTGTATGGTTTTTTGTTTTATATAAAAGAAATTTGAAATTTACTATTAAATGAATTATTGAAAACTAAGAGTTACACAAACATTTAATTTTCCAATAATTTATAATTTTTTAAAGTTGCTGTTATCATCCCCTAGCTTCTAGCTATCCTATCTCAGTTAATTTTAATTTTAGGAAAAAAAGTTATTTAATCATTTTTATATAGAATTTTACGTTCTACAACTTTTATTTATAATTTTTTTTTCTAGGACTTTCTCAAAAAAAAAAAAACACTTTTATTTTTTTTCACCCCTTCCCGGAGGTGAATTAAAAAAAATAACAGTTCGTTTTTAGGTTCTTCAAAGTAACTTATATCAAAAATTCAAGTTTTAACCTCAAATTCAGATTTCACGGCCTATTTTCTTGGACTATTTACTCATATTTTGATCGCGACTTTTCCGGCAATAATGATTTCGTGGCACGTACTGCGGCAAGTTTTACGTCTGACATGCGATTTTTAAAATCGCTTATCGTAATTTTTAAATAGATTTTTCTGTGCGAAAAGTACTCGTGTTTACTGAGAAACGAAACTGACTTTTCCGAAAAAACAAATGCCCACTTAATAAAGTTTTTAACTATGGTCTAGAGCTCGTCGTAACAATTCAGTGGCGGCGCTAGACCACATGTGAACGTCGGCGACATCAAGTTCGCAAGGCCTCTTTTACTTCTCAGAAAAAAAAAACCGAAGCCGAAGAAAAAAGCCAAATCATAAAATACTCGTAATGCATGAGTAAACGACTTTTATTGTTGATAATCAAATGATAACAGAAAATACACACAGAATTTAAAATAGTCAGACTTTTCGACTTTTAGCCTCACTGATTTTTTTCAGGATTGTGTCGCAGCTAAGACTAGCCGTTATTTTAGCTTTAATTGACAGAACTGATAACGCGGATAGTCTATCTTGGCTCATCGTGCTTCTCAAATAGGTCTTTATCAATTTCAACTGTGAGCATGATCCTGATTGTAATGTAAAGATTTGGATATATTGCTCCTAATTTTTTTTCTAAAATATATTGGATGAGTTGTTTCGCGTCGTTGATAGAGTCTAGTGTATAAACTTTTAATAGCTGAAGTTCTTCATTTAGTTCGAAAGGCTGTATGTCACTGTTTTCGCCTTCCCGAAGTATTGTACCTAAATCATTGCAATGATTGAAAAGATACTCTTTTGGTGTAGATTTCAAATGATTGATGTTATAAATAAAACCAAATTACGTTAAATATTTATTGAGCGCTTTAAATCGACAATTGGTGTCGACTATTATAGCATCAACTATGGTGATAAAAAAGTTGACTCTGAATTGCATTTCAGGAGATTCAACTGGTTCATCAGTATGTTCGTAACCTAGCTTCTGTTACGTTGATTTCAAATCCAGTATTAGAGAATTTTTGAATCCAGCTTCAAAATGAATACCGACTTTCAAGTTGACTTGAACCGATTGCTATAGTTTCCTTATATTGTTCACACGTATTGGACGGTCATAAAGAAGAGCACACATATATTATGTTAGTGCGTGTGATATACATAAATGCATGTATAATTTCTGTGTAAACCTATGAATGCACATTGTAAATAAATAATAAATAAAAATACATATGTACTGTGTACTATGTACCTACAAACAATTTCACCCAACGCTCATTCGGTTAAAACATTAATTTCATAGTGTTGCCAGACAGACGATTCTGAATACCCGCAATAATACTCCCTTCCATCGTGCACGTGTTCGAAAATAATAAAAGTCAATATAATCTGTTCAGTTTTTTCCGAATTGTTCGGGGCGAGATTGGCGAAATTAAAATAAATATAGGTAACTTGTAAAACTTTTTAGCGAGGCCCCTTCAGGCGCGAGGCCGTCGGTGGTGGCCGACGTCGCCGACGCCTAGCGCCGCCACTGTAACAATTCCCCACAGCTAGAAATAAAATAATTTGACAAATGTCATAATTAAAGATGTTAAAGGTAGGCAACTAATAAACGAAAATTACCACGGTATTTTCTTATTTTTCGGTTGTAGATAAAACGTTCTACATCACACGTGCGTTTAAACATGACTACAACACTTGTGTGACTGAACGACTCGGTCTACGACCTCGTCATTCAATCTTTCACACTCGTTGTTGTAATTATATAAGTAGGTGGATAGTTTTTAATTACCTATGCAAACTGTTTTAACAGATTAAATATAATGTAAGTTATTTGTATCAAATGGGACAACCGACTGACCTTAGGAACTTTAGATGGAAAATTTCCAAAAATTAAATTCAACAAACAAAATTGATTAACAACAGCATCTGTAATTTAAATCTTGAAAACATAATCTACGGAATGCAATAAAGGACTTCAACGGGCAAACTATAATTTGTTTAACAAGACTGGAAGATACTGGGTATAGAAAGACTACTTTATCTGGCACTATTATTTTTCTAGCATTTCACAAAGTGGTCATCCATATTCTTGCTTATTTAGTTATTTTATAAATTATTTTAAAATCATCAGTAATAGCAAATGGCTTTCATACAGGGACAGGCATAAACGCACCATAATAAAAAAAAAATTATTAGAAAATATGTATTGCTACAATCTTTCTACATATCTTCATTAAAGGTGACAGAACTCTTATCAAAAGCTTTGACGGTGAGTAGATTAATAGTTAGGTTTTATAATATGGAATAAAACCATATTTACAAAACTTGTGACTATACCAATTTTATAAGCAGACAGTATATTTTGTCGACATTGCGCAAGTGGTATCAATAATTTTAGCGAAGAAGAATCGGCGGTAATATTATGAGTGGGAGATGAAGAAAAAAATAAGGGAATAAGGACCCATAAGCTTAGCAAAAACGTGACACTGAGGCTGAAATTAGCACATCACACTTTAAAAGGAATCGGTAGATAATAAATTAGGTTTATCAGTGGTTTAGAATGTTTAATACTGTCGATGTTTAAATCGCATAAAACAGTATTTGCTGACACAGGAGAAAAAATAACGTTGGTCATCATTGAATTTAATTTGAAATCATTTATAATAAGCCTGTTCTTGCTGTAAAAATTTTATCAATGAATGGATACTGCACTAAAAGGACACTGCAAAGTGGAAATACATTAAAATTTGTTATGATGGTTTCAAATTACCAACACTGTACGTATGACCCTGGCACAGGGTGGTGTTATGTGAAAATCAGCCTTTATTCAGCTTTTACCCTTCAAGTGCCAAGAGTTAGTTGAAAAAAATATATTTATTTAAAAGGACCCCGCACAAATCAAATGGAAATTGGATTTCAGTCAAATTACCTGAAATTTTGGGGAAAAGTAGTTCAAAGTGTGCTGAACAAAGTCTCCATGAGTTCGGACGATTTCTATAAATAGTTGTCGCGCTACGCTCTCGTAAATCCTCTGATGTTACATAAAGAAAAAACGTGACTAAAGAATCTACAGAGGGGGTACACATGCACTTGTGAGATATTGAAATCGAATTTAGGCATTCAGGAAGTTTGCTGATTAGTTAAGCGATATTTCCCAATTCATTATTATACAGGGTGATTCACATTCAGTGTCCTATTAAACGTTTTTAAGAACTAAAAAAAAAGAACTTTTTGAAAGTTGGCACAAGGTCATAAGAGGTGATAAACTACATTTTAAAAATATTTTGGCAACTGCAGCGTTGCCAGATCTAACCGAAACCAATGGCAATATTTTAATTTTAAATAGAACAACCTATTTTTTATTGCATATTCGGATTCTACACAAAATTAAAACAAAAAAATTTTTTTGGTTAACATCTTTCTATACGTATATTTTACCGCTTTTAAGAAAATAGTTAATCACTATTTTTTTAAAAAACATCATCATGCCAAAAAGGTTTAATATTTACGTGCCTAACCGAGCTGGACCCTAGATTTTTTTATAGACAATGCATTTATTTAAAAGATATACATGCATTTATAGCAATATATTATACAGGGTGTCCCAAAAAATTTGCACTTTTACCGATATTAAATAATGATTAAAACTCTATTTTTTTAATTTAACATACACACTGTATTTTATCTGTATATACTGTAATACAAGTAAAAAAAAGGAAAGTGGAGCCACTAGCGTGCCAGTGATCTGACTGTGCTAATGTAGCACAGTTAGACCACAATTATTCCTTGAAAAAGAAGACATATTTCCAAGATATTGATAATATTACAGATTATTGTTACACCATGAAACAAAATAAGTGATAAAACTAAGCAGAGTTTTGAAAACAAAAGCAAAATGACCCTAAGGAAGTATTATTAATTATTTAATATTAATAACGTCACATTTTAATTGTCTTAAAAATTCATTTTTTTAAAAACATATCGGGCAATACACACAAAACCAGGCCAGGTTTGGAGTAGATTTGGTTTAAAAATGGAATTACATTTTTAAAATCAAATTGTATGCCCCAAATTAGAGGAAATAGGGTCCTATAATCCTATGACCAGCACCCTAAAGGCGGCGACTGACTTGTAACTAAACGTTGTAATGTAACATGTTACACATCGAACATTCACGCAGTGAAACAGAAAACTGCGCCGTTCGCGGCGATCTGCTCGCGCTCGCCGCTACTCCATCGGGTTGTCGGTTTTTTCGCGAATCTCCTTGAAGTGTTCGGCGCTAGTCAATCAGTGAATCAGTTTGTTCGTTGCAAGCGTATGGAAAGTCGTGGTTTTTTCCTATTTTTGTTATGTCACTTTTTGAGGTTTTGCATTTTGTGCGAATCAGGATGCAGTGGGATCGTGAGAAAACCCTGCTTTTTATTGACAAATATATCATAATAATAAAATCACCATGTTAACTTTTACTTCCACATCACAAAGTGAGTGGAAATAAATATAGTATCGATCAAAAAAAAATTATTAACTAAATCAGCTTAAAATGTCCTGTCGTGTAAAAAAACTAATTTGAGCAAATAAAAAATCGGTCGGTCTGTCTTTCTGTCTGTTGGTTCGATAACTTTTGAAGGAATTAAGCTATTAACTTCAAATTTTGTACACAGGTGGGTATCTAGAGAACCATTTAGATTGTTTTTGAGCCATATTTGTTCAGGGAAAGGGGTGAAATGGGGGGTTAATTAGCAAAAAATAGTTTTTTTTTAATAAAAAATCGAGTAATATGTCGTATTATTGATTTTTGATACACAAAATTCAATTTAACAGCCTAAATGACATTTTAACAAAAAATTGTCGCGGGGGGGGGTAAAAGGAAAGAGGTGGTAGTGGTTGAAAATTGTAAAAAAATCTAGTAATATGCCGTTTTAGGGGTTTTTTGATATACAAATTTTAATTTTTCATTTGTAAGACATTTTAATAAAAAATTGAGGTGGTAGTAAAAAAAGAAGGAAAAATCAAGTAATATGTCTTTTTTTTTTTTTTTTGTATGCGGTTTTTAAAACAGTGATGTGGTAGTAATAAGTCTGTCCACCGTTTTGTTGTCTGCTTCTGTACAAACTCGTTACCCAAACGCGTCTTTTTCTTTTTTCGTCTTTAAATAACAACAGGGTACTAGCAGGAATGCAAACGCGACCTCCATGTCTGACATTTTCGAGGACACTGTGAAGACGAATGGTGGATCACTCGTGAACCGAGCATTCAAAAGTCGGTCCCAGACACTACGTGTATTCGGCGAACATTCGGTATTCGAGCTTATTCGCGTAGCGTGTGGGAGCCCTACCTTCGACGAAGATTCGTACTTCGTCATTTTCCAGGAGGCTGTCGGTAAACTAGCACGAATGAAAGAAGCTCGTAGTACGGCGAAGTGCCGCGTAGTTTACTTCGGCATCGCTCTCAGACGCTACGGCTTTGTTTATATGTTTTTTTTGCTTTAGCGCACCCTTGTGTATTGCATTGGTGGCGGGTTGATTTGTTTTTCATTTGCTGAAATGGAATGGAGCAACGAGTTAACGTTAGAGTTTATACAATTATATGAAAATAAATCTGCAATTTGGAACCCACAGATTCCAGTACATAAGAATAGAAATTAAGTGGCTGATGCCTGGAATTATATTAAAACAAAGTTTAGCGTGAAGTGCTCGGTTGTAGAATTGAAAAAAAAGAAAGACTCTTTAATGGTAATGTTTCGCCAGTTATTTAATAAAGTCAAAACGTCGTGACGTTATTGAGAAAAATTTAATTAAACTATTTTTAATGCTCAGGAAGTAGTACGTCAACTACCTTATGTTAAATAGAACACCCCGTATATTATGATAGATAGATTATATGGAAAAATCTAACCTCATTTTATGTATAATATCCTGTGCCTAAGTTAAATAGCTTTTGATTTATTCTTAATATTCAAAAATGGACACAACTTTTAAATTAGGAACTTAAGCGTCCTTAGGCGGCTGTTTATTTTCCACGTAGCGTTTTGACAATTTTTTTTCAGTTTATTTAGAGTTTCTTTTATCATTATATTAAGTAACAGCAGTGCACCTTATGACATTTTTTTCCGTAGCAAGTTCTTATTAGACTATTTTAATTTCTTCTATTCAAAGACAACATCCACCATCTTCTTCTTTTCCGTTCTTTTTTCCTATTTTGTAATAATAAAACACTGCTGAAAATCACACAACTAACAGCGACAACCATCTGCTCCTTCATCACTGTCAGTAGATAAGCTAGGTCACTTCTGGAGTAAATTTCATCATTTTCCCATGTATTTCTTATGGGGAAATTTTAAGGTCCGATTTAGATTTTACTTCCGGTCTAGCACCACGTGTCGTTGTGGTCACCCAGCTAAGTAATGGTCACGTCCGACGTTGCTTGACTTTAGATTATGACGCTGACCAAGATTATGAAATATGAACCCATCAGGAGACCTCGAGTAATTTTGCAAATAAAAAAGTCCTCACGTAGCAGGATTCGAACCGCCGTCTTAGTACTTGAAAACCCAGAACTCTACCACTGAGCCACCGGGGATATTAAATATTATGTTGAAATAAATGTATAGTAGAAGAGAATTTGGAATTAATTAAATTAAAAAAGTTGTCACCGTCGTCCTAGTGCTTCAAAGTCTAGAGCTCTACCACTGAGCTATAGGGGAGTATTAAATATTAAGGTGAAATGAATGTATAGGATCCTGAGTATTACGCCAGCACACGTGAGTATCATAGTAAAGGAAAAATAGTAGTAATAAGGTCGTTTAACTGTCATTAATAATATTGGTAAACAATAAATGCTTGTATAACGCCTAAGGAACTACTAAAAAAATAAAAAAAAATCCGCACCCAGCAGGATTCGAACCCGTGATAGTAGACATATATCACCGATTGACGAGGAGCCCAATCCGGCTAAGGCAAATTCCACATTATGCTAATTTCTCTGACGTAATTAAATATTTAGAAATCTTGTGCGACGTGTTATTTAGGGCGTGGCTAATATTATCTGATACCTATCACCTGTCCCTGTCAAATAAGGCCTGTCACCTGTCATATATCAAAAACCACGTGACTTAGAAAAGTTTGCTTACGTAGGCTAGACCTATCTTAGGGTCTTACGCAGGCGCTAAAAAAATGGCGGCGGCCAACTGGCGCTAAAAAAATGGCGGCGGCCAACTGACATCTAGCACCTGTCACCTGTCATATTTCGCGAACCACGTGACTTAGGAAATTTAACTTACGTGTACGAGATCTTAGGGTCTTACGCAAGCGTTAAATACCACCTGTCAAATGTCTCAAACGTTGTTTAGGATACTTGTGATAAAACACTGGTTTGTAACGAAAATTGTAAGTTATGCCGGTCGGACGCCATCGTCTCGTTTGCGCTGATGATGACGACTCATGAATTAGTGTAACGTCGTACCTATTGAATAGGCTAACACCGGAATCCCGACGATGATGATGGTTAAAATTGAAACGTTGTTTAATACATCATCTTGAGCTAAGGATTATATATTGTATGTAAACATCTTTAGCCATAAAGGCACTACAGCTGTTTAAAATAAGTTGAGAGACATCAATTAGCAATTGGTACGGTGTACCCTATAGGAAATTAATCATTGTGGTCTTGGCGCCTAAAGAAATAAAACTTAACCAAAGAATAGTTGTTAACGTCAATAATGTCAAGGTCAAACTTGTCAAACGTCAAACCTTAGGCATTGTGATCCCCTCGCGCTTAGGTCTGGTGCTTAAGAGCAGAGCGCAGAACCTTATAATCTCGTATAACTCGTAATTTTTAAATATTAAATAATAAAACAGGCTAGACTGATAGGAACAGGTTGTACCGGCTGTTTAGAAGCGGTTTGGCAGTTGATTGGTAGTCGTCCTAATGTGTCCGGTATGTGTCCTAATAGCATCCGGTATGTGTCCTAATAGCGTCCGGTGTGTGTCCTAATAGCGTCCGGTATAATAAAGCACATTGTATATATTAAATTAATTTATTTAAACCACATTGTACATTGACTTTTAACAATTTTATATACAAGTTTAGTTAGTAATACCCTACAAGCTATGGTAATAAAAATATTTAAACTGTTATAATATTCATCGGATGACAACTGCTGGAACCTCTGCTTCGGTGATGCATGGCTCGGCGGTGGTGGGAACTTGACTTGTATTCCATTTCGTTTCTTCAAAGGTCCCTATAGTGGAATTTAACCCTATATCTGAGAAATTATAATGATAATATATACAAGTTTATATCTCATCCATAATTAAATAATGCCCCCATGGTAGCGTATCCACAGATTTATGAAGTATTTTTCGCTTATCATCATATGGACTAAGTCCTATTTTCTCCTGCCTAATTGTGTGGATGTCGTGCTTTTTTGAGCGAATTAGCATTTGTGTAACCATTTTCTCCGTGTAGTTATTCAGACACTCTACATAGTCATCAAAGGTAATTTTGTTTTTGATAACCGATTTTTTAATTCCTTTAATTTGCTATGTGTAAAGCTTGTAATTGGACATTTGTAGTGCCCACCGAAGACTTTGAGTCCGAACCGTTAGAAACACATCAAGATTTTAAATTTTTAATCCACAGACGCGAGTTAAGTGATGAGGGTTTTGAGCATACACATGCAGTTGTATCTTTTGCTAACCCAGTTAGACAAAGTGCACTAAACAAGTTAATACCTAAGGTAGTTACGTTACAGACTGTAAAGAAGTTAGAAGCAATAGTCGAATATATTCAAAAAGATGACGATACCGCACTAGGGAAACCTGTGATTATAGGACAAATACCTGAGTGCATATTAAAGAATATAGAAAATAAAACACATAGTGGTAATTCAATGCTAAAGGCGGCTTTATTGGCTTCATATTATCAACAGGCATTACAAGTATGCAAAGACACTAATCTATGGGAATTTGTTAAACAACGCAAGAATATTGAATCGTTTTTATCCCAAGAATTTATTCCTTCTGTGCCTGTTCAGCCTATTACAAATTTTGATCCTGATGTTGTTAAGAAATTAACATTTAAAGGCAGACAACAATCAATACTTTTAATTGGTGATGCTAATGTTGGCAAGACTCAGTTAGCTATTGCATTTTTTCAAAATCCCTTAATAGTTACTTGTAAACAAGATTTAGGAAGATTGAATCCCAGCCATACTGGTATAGTATTAGATGATATGCCCTATTCAAGCTATGCACCCGAAACATTGCTCCGTATGTTAAACACCGAAATTCATCAAACTGTAGATATTAAATATGGAACTTCATTTATTCCTCGTGGAACTAGAAAGATATTTACATTAAATTCGGAGTTACAGTTTTGGCCGAAAATGTTATTTGATGAAGGATCCAATAGTCCCAAACCTGAGTATCAACCAGTATTTGACGCCATTAAATCTAGACTAAAAATAATACACATTATGAATAACATATTTAATAATAATGAAAATTATACACCATTGTAAAGTTGTAGAAATCAATATACATATATTATGATTATATTATATTAATGTCTTTTATTATTCCTACATACTACATCGAACCGTAACCGCTCTAACCACAACTAACTGAACAGCTCCAACTGAACCGCTCTAACTGAACCACTCAAACCCGAACCACTCGAACCAGGTTCAGGATCACCAGGTTCGCCATGATCAGGTCGGTTCGCCGAACAGGTCGGTTCGTTAAACAGGGCGGTTCCTTAAACAGGGGTTCCAATAATAGCGAATTAATAAACGTCAAAAACAGCTTTAGCAGTATGTAAGTTATTCCATCATGATATAGGTTCAACGTCAATTCTCGGTAAACATTTCTTTTATAATTTCAATCGATTGATAAATCCAAAAGGGGCGGGGTAATTATTAAAACAAAACAAATATTTATAAATATTTATTTGCAAAAACAAAAACAATTTCTACATATTTATTTCAACACATAATTTCTACTTCTCGTCTTCCTTTGGCTTCTTCTTGTAACCATAGGGAACTGAGGAACCATCTGGTAGAAATTTTCTTCCTGCATACTTGGGAGGATTCTCCGTAACAAGCTTCTTTAATTGTTCAAAATAGGCCTCTTCGTATTGTCCTTTATATTTATAATAACAAGACGCGCAGTAGGTTTTAAAATCGTAATATCCTATACCTTTTCTATCGACTTTATAAGTGCTGCCTACTCTATACCCATCATTTTCCTGACAAACCTCACACATAGTCTTCAAATCAGGTCTGCATTCTGAGCAGTCACATGGTCGACCCCAAAAACAATTTCGAGACATTGTTACTTCTTCGGCTGCTTGACTGAAACTAAAATAAATGTGCTAAGTTGCCCATGTTATACAACCCAAAAGTGGAGGGGGTAACCGCTAGTTTCTTAGAATTAGATCACATCTTATTGGTAACCATTCTTCACCAGTCATATATAACTTAGTTGTTTTGAGAGACAATACCTCTAGTAGCATGTTAGCGCGAACGGATATTTTTAGGCATTATTTTTAACCAATCAGCGTTCTCCATTTTACCCAATCAGCAGCGGAGAGTATAATTTCCGAACGTGCTCCTAATTGCTGAGCGCACTCTATTTTCCTTTATTCACAGCACACCGAGGTTATAAATAGAAGTGATCCGCAACGCATCAATCATTTCTTGTTGAATCGCCAAAGTGTTCGGTCGTGAAGAGCTCTCAGTAAAAACATAAGCAAGATGGTGCATGTTAATGAGCTTGTGAGCAGCATTAGTAATCAACTCAAGAACCCGAATTTGAGACTTGATCAAACTTCTCAGAAAAAAGTTCTAAAGGAGTGTACATCAGCTGTTAGACATTTAAACATAGCATTAAAAAATGTTAATTCTACTGCCGAAAAAAGTCACTTGATTAGTTGCATGTCTCGAGTTAAAGGATTTAGGCAACTTTTGAAGGGAATGCAAGTAATGGGAGGAGGACGTGTGCCACAAAAGAAGACAGCTAAGCATCGCGTTAAGTGGGAGGATCTTCAGTCGGCATTTAAATCAAGAATTAGGACTGGAGTTATATTAAATCTTAAACATGTCGATGTTGAACCGTTTTTGGAGGACTGTGCCGTCATGTTTAAGAGGCGTATTCAAAACGCGCTGAAACAGGATGAGGCTCTCAAGGTCAATGCTGTACTATGTGGAGAATTCAAGATATCGAAATCAGATAAAATATTGGAAGAAATAAAGTACCTAAATACTGCAAATGCCCCCATTTTCCAGAACACCGATTTAAATGAATGGTTTAAAGTTAATATTCAAGATCAACTTCTAACGGAGCTAGAGGAGTTCCAGGAAAAGGATTCTGGCTGGGCACTGAGCAGAATAGTTAATCTGATGATTTCTATTAATAAGTTTAATCCCTTGAGGGTTGGAAGTTATATTGAGCTACCTGCACAAATAGCAAAACGAAAAGCGTGCATTAATGTACAAAATATGGATGACATGTGTTTTGCTTGGGCTATTATCTCGGCATTATACCCCGATAAAAATAATAGTAAGCTCCCATCGTCGTATCCGGACCCAAAGACAGTTCTTAACCTTAAAGGTATACAGTTTCCGATGTCGCTGCCACAAATTCCCCGCTTCGAAAAGCAAAATAATGTATCTGTTAATGTTTACCGATTGCAGAAAGTCGAGAAAAATTTCATGGTGATTCCTTACTATTTAACAAAAAACAAACAAACCAAACATGTCAATATGCTGCTTGTGCAAGATAGTTGTATTGCTACAAGCGATATGGATGATCTAAGCCCAATAAAATACCATTATGTTTGGATTAAGAATATGTCGCGTTTACTTAACCAGCAGTTATGTAATGCAAAAAAATCAAAAAAATATATTTGTGACCGATGTTTACATTATTTTTATGACAATAAAAAACTGCTTAAACATGAAAAGGACTGTAAACAGCTTAACACTGGGGCAATTCCAAGAGTTTCTACTGAAGATAAAAAGTGGATTCAATTTAAAGATTTTAATCACAAGACAAAAGTACCATTCGTAATTTATGCTGATACTGAATGTCTGTTAATACCTGTAGAAGATGATACATCTAAAACTACGCACAAAACACAACATCACGTACCTTTTAGCATTGGATATTATGTTAAATGTTCCTATGATGACTCTCTATCCTTTTATAAATCATATACGGGTGCAGACTGCATGCAATGGTTCGTAAGAGAATTACTTCTATTTGCTGAAAACGTCGAAACGGTATTTTTATGTGATTTACCTATGGAAGCGTTGTCTGCGGAACAAACAAGATTATTCGAAACAGCTACTATTTGTCATATTTGTGAAAAGCCTTTTTCCGTAAAAGAAAAGAAGGTTCGTGATCACTGCCATTTAACTGGGCAATATCGTGGCCCTGCACATGAATCCTGTAACCTTAATTTTAGAGATAGTCATATGATTCCAGTCCTGTTTCACAATATGAGCTCCTACGATGGTCACATGTTAGTTAAAGCTTTAGTGGAATTTAATGGCCCAATTAGTATTTTACCTGTTAATAAAGAAAAATACATTTCTTTCACCAAACAGATTCCAGACAATTTGATTGAATTCAGAGTTATTGATAGTTTTAGGTTCATGGCGGATAGTTTAAGTCAGCTGGCTTCATACTTGCCTAGCTATCCATTATTAAAATCAGAATTTAGTCATATCTCAGACGATCACTTTTCATTGCTCTGTAGAAAAGGCATATTTCCCTATGACTTTATGGACGGATGGAGCAAATTAAACGCGTCTCAATTACCTACAAAGGCCGAGTTTTATAATAGCTTAGAAGATTCTATAGTAAGCAACGAACATTATGCACATGCGCAGAAGGTATGGGAAACATTCGGTTGTAGGACAATGCTTGACTATTCCGATTTATATCTAAAGACCGATGTTTTACTTCTGGCAGACATTTTTGAGCAGTTCAGAACAACATCGCATAAAACTTATGGCCTAGATCCCGCCTGGTCATATACGTTACCTGGATATGCTTGGCAGTGTACAATGTTTCAATTATATAAATCTAATAATATTAAACTAGAACTGTTAACGGATTTAGAAATGATAATGTTCATTGAAAAAGGCATTCGTGGTGGGTTGAGTCAGTGCTCAAAACGGTATGCCGAGGCTAATAATAAATATATGGATTCATATGACTCATCTAGAGAAGATTCATATCTCATGTATTTTGATGTTAATAATCAATATGGATGGGCCATGTCGCAATTTCTACCTTACAGCAATTTTAGTTGGTTGAATGAAAACGAAATTTCTGCTTTAAACGTATGTGATATTCCTGATGATTACGATAAAGGATACATTCTTGAGGTTGATTTAAGCGTTCCACATGAACTTCATGATGAGTTTTCTGATCTGCCACCTTGTCCTGAACATCGTGCGCCTATTGGAGCAAAAAATGCCAAATTATTAGCATCTTTATATGATAAAAGTGAATATGTCATACACTATAGAAATCTTAAACAGGTATTAAAATTGGGAGTAAAGCTAACAAATGTTCATAGAGTTCTCGAATTTAGTCAGGCTCCATGGTTAAAATCATACATAGTCCTTAATACTCGATTGCGTCAAGCAGCAAGAAACGATTTCGAAAAAAACCTGTTAAAACTCATGAATAATGCCGTATTCGGTAAAACTATGGAGAATATTCGGAAACACTCTTCAGTTAAACTTATTACCAAATGGGATGATCGCTATGGCGCAGAAGCATTAATTTCGAGACCTGAGTTTAAGTCTTCAGTAATTATAAACGAAAATCTTGTTCTAATAGAACTGGCAAAAGCCGTTGTATATTTTAATAAACCTATTTATGTGGGCATGTCCATTCTGGATCTGGCAAAGACTACAATCTACGACTTTCATTATAATTATATGCGAAAACGATTTTCTAATTGTAGAGTTCTCTATACGGATACCGATAGTCTTATTTACGAAATAAAAGATAATATATATGATGTTATTAAAGATGACTGTACAATGTATTTTGATACATGTGATTACTCACATGATAATATTTATGGAATTCCACAGGTTAATAAAAAGGTACTAGGTATGATGAAGGATGAGAATAATGGTCGGATTATGACACATTTTATTGGGCTTAGATCAAAAATGTATGCAACTAAACTGTTTTTTACCGAAGAAGAACTAATGCAAGAACGGGTTAAACTGGAGGCGGAGAATAAAGAACGAGAAGAAATCGAAAAATGTCTTGCCAGTAAAGGAATCACCAAGAAAATTAAAGGAATTAAAAAATCGGTTATCAAAAACAAAATTACCTTTGATGACTATGTAGAGTGTCTGAATAACTACACGGAGAAAATGGTTATACAAATGCTAATTCGCTCAAAAAAGCACGACATCCACACAATTAGGCAGGAGAAAATAGGACTTAGTCCATATGATGATAAGCGAAAAATACTTCATAAATCTGTGGATACGCTACCATGGGGGCATTATTCAATTATGGATGAGATATAAACTTGTATATATTATCATTATAATTTCTCAGATATAGGGTTAAATTCCACTATAGGGACCTTTGAAGAAACGAAATGGAATACAAGTCAAGTTCCCACCACCGCCGAGCCATGCATCACCGAAGCAGAGGTTCCAGCAGTTGTCATCCGATGAATATTATAACAGTTTAAATATTTTTATTACCATAGCTTGTAGTGTATATATACTAAACTTGTATATAAAATTGTTAAAAGTCAATGTACAATGTGGTTTAAATAAATTATTTTAATATATACAATGTGCTTTATTATACCGGACGCTATTAGGACACCCACCGGCGCTAATAGGACACATACCGGATGCTATTAGGACACATACCGGACACATTAGGACGACTACCAATCAACTGCCAAACCGCTTCTAAACAGCCGGTACAACCTGTTCCTATCAGTCTAGCCTGTTTTATTATTTAATATTTAAAAATTACGAGTTATACGAGATTATAAGGTTCTGCGCTCTGCTCTTAAGCACCAGACCTAAGCGCGAGGGGATCACAATGCCTAAGGTTTGACGTTTGACAAGTTTGACCTTGACATTATTGACGTTAACAACTATTCTTTGGTTAAGTTTTATTCCTTTAGGCGCCAAGACCACAATGATTAATTTCCTATAGGGTACACCGTACCAATTGCTAATTGATGTCTCTCAACTTATTTTAAACAGCTGTAGTGCCTTTATGGCTAAAGATGTTTACATACAATATATAATCCTTAGCTCAAGATGATGTATTAAACAACGTTTCAATTTTAACCATCATCATCGTCGGGGTTCCGGTGTTAGCCTATTCAATAGGTACGACGTTACACTAATTCATGAGTCGTCATCATCAGCGCAAACGAGACGATGGCGTCCGACCGGCATAACTTACAATTTTCGTTACAAACCAGTGTTTTATCACAAGTATCCTAAACAACGTTTGAGACATTTGACAGGTGGTATTTAACGCTTGCGTAAGACCCTAAGATCTCGTACACGTAAGTTAAATTTCCTAAGTCACGTGGTTCGCGAAATATGACAGGTGACAGGTGCTAGATGTCAGTTGGACGCCGCCATTTTTAGCGCCAGTTGGCCTGCCGTCCATTTTTAGCGCCTGCGATGAAGACCTAAGATAGGATCGCCTACAAGCAAACTTTTCTAAGTCACGTGGTTTTTGATATATGACAGGTGACAGGCCTTATTTGACAGGTGACAGGTGATAGGTATCAGATAATATTAGCCACGCCTAAATAACACGTCGCACAAGATTCCTAAATATTTAATTACGTCAGAGAAATTAGCATAATGTGGAATTTGCCTTAGCCGGATTGGGCTGGTCGTCAATCGGTGATATAAATATGTCTACTATCACGGGTTCGAATCCTGCTGCGTGCGGACTTTTTTTTATTTTTTTAGTAGTTCCTTAGGCGTTATACAACCACTCATTGTTTACCAATATTATTAATGACAGTTAAACGACCTTATTACTACTATTTTTCCTTTACTATGATACTCACGTGTGCTGGCGTAATACTCAGGATCCTATACATTCATTTCACCTTAATATTTAATACTCCCCTATAGCTCAGTGGTAGAGCTCTAGACTTTGAAGCACTAGGACGACGGTTCAAATCCTGCTAGGTGACAACTTTTTTAATTTAATTAATTCCAAATTCTCTTCTACTATACATTTATTTCAACATAATATTTAATATCCCCGGTGGCTCAGTGGTAGAGTTCTGGGTTTTCAAGTACTAAGATGGCGGTTCGAATCCTGCTACGTGAGGACTTTTTTATTTGCAAAATTACTCGAGGTCTCCTGATGATGGGTGGTGCTAGACCGGAAGTAAAATCTAAATCGGACCTTAAAATTTCCCCATAAGAAATACATGGGAAAATGATGAAATTTACTCCAGAAGTGACCTAGCTTATCTACTACTGTCCATTTTGAACTGCAACGCCACGCCACTGAAAATCAAGATTTCGGCTTCTCTACTACGGGAAATATTTGTCACTGGACGCATTTTTCAAATAAAGTAGCGTGTGGGAGGGTGGCCGAAGGTGTAGTGAAAAGTTCGAATCTTCGCACATTCGCCGAACATTCGCCAAATGCACGTAGTGTCTGGGACCGGCTAAACGCGAATATTCGCTACGATGTGGTGATGAACTGAACGGGTTGCTGTAACGTAATGCTCGTAGCGAGCATTACATTACAAGGTTCGGTTACAAGTCAGTCGCCGCCTTAAAGGTTTAAGTATAGTCAAATCATTTTTAAAATGTAAATTCGGTGCCCTTTGAAAAGAAAAAAAAACATAAAAAGTAGCAAAAAGTTTTAACTTTTATTGTCGGCTTTTTATATGGTCTATTATTACAGACACGTGCGGGAAGCGGCACATTATAAAAAGCAAAGGCGGTCGCTAGTTCAAATTAAATCTTTTCGGCTACTTTTTATGTTTTTTTCCTTTCAAAGAGAACCGAATTTTCATTTTTATATTGATCCAACTATAAACATTTATCTTTGAAATCTTTTAGAGGCTCTATTGGGTGTTGCAACAATTGGCTGTCTACATTTATGAAAAAAAAAGTTAAATAAGATAAAAAGCTTTTGGCATAATGCTCCAATAAATAATCCTTTGTGTAACAACAATAATAAAGTCGACAGAAAAACATCATTTCACCTATAAGAGCTTATTTTAACCCCTAGTGTCAAAAATCAGGCCTGGTAAAAACCCTATTTCTTATTCTTGTTCCAAAAATACGTTACAGATCTAAGAAAGTATTTTGTTTATTTAAGGTTAGACATCTATCAAAAATAACGTAAGGTTTTCAAAATTGTTAGATGTGTCTTGTCTTCGTCCAAACCTTGAGTATGACTAAAAGGAATGCTAAAGTGTGTTCAACAATATAGTGCCTATTTATATTATTTTACCTTTTATTTTACCTGCTCCTTTCGGCCGAAAATACTTATCCAAATACAAGAACCGATCCTGTATGCAAATTTTGACCATAAACAATAAACCGTGACAGACGATCGCAATAAAAGTGGTTTATTACCATCAGTCCCCTTTTATTATAGGCACTATATTGTTGAACACACTTTACTACTCCATCATTATATTGTGGGGATTTCTTGCCTTAGTTCTAAATGTAACTCACCTCTTGGGGGAATTTGGGCTCACACTCACATCTTCCGCAAATACAAGTACCTCTACCTGAACACTCAATTCCAGTAGTACTATTGGGAGGTACACACCCTATGGTTTTGGGTAAGTTTGTTATTTCATCCGCACTACATTCACAATGTCTACCAAAAGCTCCGGGATTACAAACGCAAATACCACATTTGTAGGTTCCCTGATGGTGACAAGCAGCTGCGTTTTCTTGGTAATACTAAAAGTGAAAAATATATAAAGAAACCGTTTAAAAAAATCAATAAATAAAGTAATTTAAAGGTTCTTGTGTACAAGTTAAGGTGTGATGCACAAAATAAATCAGTATTATAGATAAAATCGGCAATGATAAAAACTTACATTTAGATTTAGTAATATTAAATTAAAAAAGAAGCTAGGAATATACAGTAGGTCAAAAAAGTATTCGTACACCTATTAAAATATGGCATTCTTTGAAATATTTTTACTTAATACATGACAAGAAGAAAAACTACTGATTAATATTATTAGTATTTATTAAATCTATTATTTGTAGCTAAGAAAATAAAGAATTCTACAACAGAAAAAATTTTAAAATAAGAAAATTAAAAAACCTGGTTTAAAAAAGTATTCGTACACTAAACCACATTTGCCATTTAAAAACAAAAACAGTAAATAAAAAGGTTTTTAATATTTTGTGGGGTAACCTTTAGCATCAATGACAGCTTGCAGTCGACGAGGCATAGAGTTAACTAAATTTGTAGTAACCTCAGCAGAAATTTTTTGCCATTCTTCCCTTAGAATGTTTTGCAGTTGATTTTTATTTTGAATTTCGTGTTTCCTTATTTGCTGCTCCAGATGCCCCCACAAATTCTCAATTGGATTGAGATCTGGTGATTGCGGAGGTGTTTTTAATTGGTGAGGTACATTATAAGGCAACCATTATCTCACTTACTTAGATGAATGCTTAGGGTCATTATCATGCTGGAAAGAAAAATTTCCAGCTAGTCCAAGATTGGTAGCGCTTTCTTCCAAATTTTGAGCCAAAATATTTCTGTACATAAACCTATCCATGACACCTTCAATAAAATGGAGATTTCCCACTCCCCTTGCGGCCATACAACCCCATACCAGAACGTTGCCACCACCATGTTTGACAGTTGGACGCATATTTGCTGGTTTTATTCGTTCTCCTGTTTTTCGCCACACAAAATTTGCACCATATGACCCAAACAGATTTTATTTGCTCTCATCAGAGAAAATAACTTTGTGCCAGAACTCCATGGGCTTGTTAATATGAGATTTTGCAAATTCTATCCTAAGTTTTCTGATTGTCTTACTAATCCAAGGCTTTTTCACTGGCCTTCTGCCATGGAATCCTGCTTTTCTATTAATGACCCTAATAGTCTCAGGATGAACGCGTTGGCCGGTACGTGATTCCAACTCCGCGGCTAAATAAGGGGCACTAATGTGAGCATTTTTTTTAAGTTGTCGATAAATAATATTCTCATCGCGTTTTGTTATTTTGGGAGGACGTCCTGAACGGGTTTTATTTTGCACTGAATGACACGTTTTATATTTGTTCAGCACATATTGTACTAAAGTGGCTGGTTTCCTCACAACTTTTGCTATTTTTCTAATAGATTTCCTTTAATTATAATGACGAATTATAAGATTTTTTATCTTCAAACTAATTTCCTTTCCTTTCCTTCCCATTGTCTTCTTTTTTTAATTTTTTCTTCCTAGCGCACTTTTATACGACTAATTTTTGTTATCAGGAATTCTCATTTTTTACTGGCATATTTTAAATATCTTACCATAGCACGGTATGTACTACCGGCTTATTGGAATTTGTAGACGATAATTCAAAGATGTCTTTACATCCAAAACAATTTCAAAATATACAGTATGTCCACGGAAAAGGTGTTGAAGGAAAAAACTTTTTTATTTTTGATTTTATCGAAAAAAGCTACTATTGATAAAAAATTTTGCTACTTCTTAGAGTAAGATTGGAATAGAAACATTTGACATATTTTATACGCGGTGTTCAGAAAACTGAAAAAACTTAAAATGGTACAAGAGTAAAGTGCCTTTATTTGTGAAGATATGGAAATAAGTTACTAGGAAAAGTTATTCAAAATTAAAAGGTAGTCTCTAACACCAATTTTTAAAAAAATCGGCCTTCTTTTATTTATTTGTGATTAAATTAATTTTAATACCAATTAAAATTTTTAATATTAATTTTATCAAATTTTTTGCTGTTAAGTAAGCTGACGTTTCTGCGGCTAATAAATTATAAAAGCGAAATGTCAATACAGCTTGTCACTATCAACGCCTACTAGTACAATAAAGAGTTGTTAATTTGGAATTAGATAATATTAAAATAATTTTTATCACAAATTAATAAAAGTAGGCTGATTTTTTTGAAAAATGATATTAGGAACTATCTTTTACTACTGAACAACTTTTTCTAGTAACTTATTTCCATATCTTCTCAAATAAATGCACTTGACTCTTGGACCATTTAAAGTTTTTCAATTTTCTGAATACCGCGTATAAATTTGTTAAATGTTTTTATCCCAATCTTACTCTAAACAGAATAGCGTTTTTGATAAAATAAAAGATAAAGAAGTTTTTTACTATTCAACACCTTTTCCGTGGACGTACTGGTGTGTCCACGGAAAAGGTGTTGAATAGGAAAAACTTCTTTATTTTTAATTTTATCGAAAAAAGTTACTTGTAATAAAAATATTTGCTGCTTCTTAGAGTAAGATTGGGATAGAAACATTTAACATATTTTATACGCGGTGTTCAGAAAATTGAAAAAACTTAAAATGGTACAAGAGTAAAGTGCATTTATTTGCAAAGATATGGAAATAAGTTACTAGAAAAAGTTGTTCAAACGTAAAAGGTAGTCTCTAATACCAATTTTCGAAAAAATCGGCCCACTTTTATTTATTTGTAATTAAAATTTTATTAGCATCAATTAACTAATTCCAAATTTTTGTACTAGTAGGCGTTGATAGTGACAAGCTTTATTGATACTTTGCTTTTATAATTTATTAGCCGCAGTATCGTCAGTTTTAAATGCTTACTTAACAGCAAAAAATTTAATAATAAATTGATATTTAAAATTTAAATCGATATTAAAATAAATTTAATCACAAAAAATAAAAGTAGGCCGATTTTTTCAAATATTGGTATTAGAGACTATCTTTTAATTTTGAACAACTTTTCCTAGTAACTTATTTCCATATCTTCTCAAATAAATGCACTTTACTCTTGTACCATTTTAAGTTTTTCAATTTTCTGAACACCGTATAAATATGTTAAATGTTTCCATCCCAATCTTACTTTTAGAAGTAGCAAAATTTTTTATGAAGAGTAGCTTTTTTCGATAAAATCAAAAATAAAAAAGTTTTTTCTCTTCAACACCTTTTCCGTGGACATACTGTATATCTCTTAAATTTAAAATTATGACAAGCCAAGAAGAAGATTGGTTATACGAATACTTTTTTGACCTACTGTATTTCATTTTTACTACAGGATAATAGTAGGAAAAAACTTACTATTGATTTATTAAAAGTAATACTCTATATACAATAGACCTTGTTAATAAATCGAGATCTAGATTTTAATTTATTCATGATACAACTGGTACCGAACAGGTTTTAAATTAATTAATTTTTCATACATGCAAAGCAAAAAATTGTTAACATTTTTTTTTCTACGGGTCTATTAAGAGATTTTAATTAATTTTATAAAAAGATATTGAAAGTGAAAAAAACATTACCTTGTCCCCTGGTTTTTCACAATCGCATTCACATAACATCTCCAAATCAATTACCAAACTCTCATTTATTCCCACTGGGTATATCTGAATTGTTTGAAAACGATCTTTTCGCTCTTTAGGACATTTAAGGACTTCAATATCTATTTTAAAGTTAATGACGTCGCCAACCTATAAAATATGTATAATTATATCTAAAAACAGTATTTCAACTGCCATTTTAAATATTCGATGCTTTAGTAATCGAAATATATTTTAAGCTATAAAAAAATATAGTACAATCAACGAACTCAAGGATTAGAATTAACGTAACGCCAGTTTGTAGGCAGAGTGTTTGTTTGGTATAGTGATCTATTTGTTTTTGTTTTGGAAAAACGTAAACAAATTGCCCGATCTTAAAAATTAAATTAAGGAAATTATCTTGAAAATGTAATAAAATTATTTAAAAATATTGGTTTTTGTGTTAATATAGGAAACATCGATTTAAATATAAACCAAGATCAACAAGTTTGATTTTGACAGCTGGTGTATTCGTTTGATAAAAAAAATATATTAAATCAGGTATTGTACGGCACTTCGATGTCATTTTATCTCTTTTCATTAGGTTGTATTGTTTACTTACATGTTTTGTAAATTGACTCGATCAACAGCAATCGAATTGAGCATCTAAAGTGATTACATATCTGTCTGTCACTTCAGATAATAAATAAAAATAGTTTTCTGGCTTAAATATAATTTTTAACAATAAAGAATGATCGATTTAAAAAAATGATATTTATGGTTTAATGCCATAAACATTAAAAAATTTATTTTCGGAGTGATGTTATTCAGTGTGTTTAATCAACGTTGCCGATGCAGTGTGTTTACAAAAACCCTCCCGCCTTGCTCTTTTTATTATATTAATGTCAAACAAGGTTTGTTTACTTTATTTCTATCCAAGAATTCGTAATGTACAATGTCTTTACATAAGAACTTAAAAAAATGAAACAACAAATAAAACCCCCGTTTATACATATTACATATAGTTTTCTAATGGAAGAAAATATTTAAAGAAAAATTTAATATTTTAAATTTTGCGTTTAATAAATATCCTACAACGTAGTTTTAGGTTTACGTTTAAAATGAAAACAATTTAGTGTTTTACCAATATCTATTTTTATTTTATTGTACTTTGCTTTTCACTAAAAATTATACATAAAATTTAGGGTTTATAGAAAACTTGAATAAGGGGTTTTAAAAATAATATAGTGATGTTATCGAATTTTTAGCTTAAGTAAATTTTCACATTACGAAAATTAAAAACCGCTTGGACAGTTTATACCAAGGCTCTTCTCCGTCATGCTCGACTCTAAAATAATTGGTAGAGTTGTTTAAATAAGGCTAAGAAAAATGCCCCATGCTTCGGTAGGTCTGCGAAAACCATTACTCCTTAACTTATTAGACTGGTAGAGGCTAAGATACTTAGCGACCGACGTTTAAAAACTAAGAAATCAACTGTTTTTAAAATCGCCTAGTAACATTTATATAATAACAGTGTTTCTGGAACACAGTGCCTCGATTTCTTTTGGAAGTGCAAAAAAAATATAAGTGAACTGTTACAAACAGCTTTTAGACGTGAAACTTATGTGTAATGGTTCTTACTCAAAGAGAACATCAATGGGGTGGAAAAGAAAAAGTGTCCCTGTCTCCAAAAGGCAAAAATCGCATTATCAACAAAAAAAAATATGACTTAAAAAAAAACACCAATGTCAACAGCAGTTTGCAAGACGCTATTAAAAAACAAAAACGAAACAACTCTGACTGCGGGTGTTTGATTGTGTTACAACGACCAGTGCACACAGCTGTTGTGAAGGCTGCTTTTAAGAAGTGCCGATTTCAAGAAATGAGTCATCCAACCTACAGCAAATATTTGGCTTCCAGTGATTACAATCTGGTTGCTTAATTTAAATTGGAGTTACAAGAAAAGAACTATCTTTTATAAATAGATTTTGTAGCTGTGTCCAAGGACCTTGGATGCAAAAGTAGTTTTTTAATGCCAAAATGGTTAACATTCTAAAATATTATTATGCATTTAAATAAAAGCCACATATTAAACTGTTTAGAATGTAGTCCAGTAACTAAAGACCTGAAAGTACCCAAAGCTGCAAAGTTTTCATTTGTGTTCCATTTTTTATTTTTATTTCGCGAATGCTTTAGAGCAGAGGTTCTCAAACTTATTTTATCCAACGCCCACTTTGAAAATCAGTTATTTTGTAGCGCCCCCCATTTTTTTCACCTTAAAAATCTCAATAACATATCAGTCTCGCCTGGAGTTTAATTAAATCTATATTCTAAACGACACTTTTCTTACCAGAGAGAGCACTAATAATGCAACTCTACAATATTAGGAGTATCTTTTATTCAAAATTAACAATAATCAACATTGAGCAATAATAATTCAACCTTACAATATTAAGAGTATCGGGGTAGCGGGCGGAGTGGCGGGAGGGCGAGCGAGTGCGATGCGCGCAAGCGGCGGAACGTCTCGTCTAGAAGTGGGATTTATTTGATTCATTCTCTCAAAAAAAAATCGTTCGCAACCGATTCACTTTATAATGATACCGGTCGGACTCGGTCTGTTTTGAATTCCACAAAAATGTGATAGTTATCTTAAATAAAGAAATGATTTACATTTATTTTATTTTCAAAAACTATAATTGATAAAACTTACAAATGTACCTCCAAATTAAGTCTTTGTTCAAAAGAATAGTTAAAACAAATAAAAAAAAATAATTACAAAATAGGTATATAGCCAAAACTGACTCGAACCGACATTACTCATAAATTGTTTGTCTAATACACCTCTGGTAATGTGAGCAAAATCAAAATACATGTAAGTCGTAGCACGAAAACGACCGATTTGCTGTCATAAAATACCTTATGAACGAAGCGAATCATCCAAACTAGGTTCGTTTTTCATCGCAGAGCGATCGAGCAAGTGGCTCAAAAAAGATTCGAATCCATTGAAAACAGGGAATTAATTTGTTCGGTATCAGTACACTGATGGTTCTTCTAAGTTTAAGTTTATTTTTTCTTTATTTTTACTAGATTAGGTACATAAAAAAAATCCCGTCTTCGCTAAGTGCTCAGCTTGGCCGCGACAATATATACCTATTTTTAATACGAGTCTTCGGAGGTGGGGACTTCAACTGCGACACTTGAAGACACGAATATTTTTCAGTGTTTGATACCTATTACTAAATATCTTAAGACATAAATAGCGTTGTGAACGCATTAAAAATATTAAATGTGTAATATATGTTTAGTTTATACTTATACAATAAAATAGGATAAAAATATGAACTAATAAATGGATGTTGTGTAGTAGAAGGATTTAAATTTCAGTGAATTTTAAAATATGAAGTAACTGAAGTTACAAATCATCCATCGCCCCCTTAAATCACATCAGCGCCCCCCAATTTTTTCTGGATTCCTTACCGCCCCCCTCCAGATCTTCAGCGCCCACAAGGGGGCGTTATCGCCCACTTTGAGAAAGACTGCTTTAGAGTGAGAAAAAGTTTATCTGATTCCAACACGGGAATCCGCTGAAAATGAGTTTCCCGCGAATATCTGCCAAAATATGGGAATTAGAGAATTTTTGTTTAGACAAAAAATGAAGATCACCTCGAAATCTATAAAAATGGTCCTTACCATTTGAGCATATTTGTTACAAACATCCAAAAATACAAATCTTTTACTCTTTATAATATTATAGTATAGTAGTAAGGAAATTGACCGAATCCTTCATGCCATGGTATGAAGTGTTTTAAGTCCATGGACTTACAGTTTAGACCATCAATCTGAGCAACTTTCCCAAAGAATACAAACTTAGCATCCGCAGCAGCAGCTTTGTGTAGAAAGTCCAAATTTTTTATTTTTATTTCCAGTAGGAATATGGTTCCTTAGGAAGCTTAAATTTGTAATTTATTTATTTATCTATAGAGTAGATAGTAATTACAAATTTAAGCTTGATATAAATATTACACAGGCACACAAAAAAAAGTTCTGAACCAGATATGTGAAGTACCCTCCGGTATGTTTTGCTTTGCGCTAAAAACGAATCTAAAGTCAGAATTTACCCATCATCGTTAAATTTTGCCCCAGCAACCCCCCCTCCCGAAGGTTAAAATTTTATTCATTTGGAAAAGATATAATAAATATCTGACAATACGTTTTTTGATGTTGTAAAAACGAATATGAAGTTATAATTTACCTATAAGCCTTGAATTTAACCCTAGCAACCCCTAGCATCACCCAGAAACCATCCTAAGGGCAAAAATTTTATTTTATTAGAAGAATTAAAATAAATATCTGACAATACGTTTTTTGGTGTGCTAAAAATGAACATAATTATTCACTTAGAATAGTTGTAATAAATATCGGACAATACGTTGTTTGGTGTACCGAAAACGTTAGATATTTATTTTAATTCTTTAAATAAAATAAAATTTTAGCCCTTTGGGTGGATTGCTAGGGTTAAATTCAAGAGTAATGGGTCAATTTCAACTTCATATTAGTTTTTAGCACGCCAAAAAACGTATCAGATATTTATTATATTTTTTCCAAATGAATAAAATTTGACCCTTGGGTGGGGGGTTGGGGGGTTGCTGGGACAAAATCTAAGGTTGGTGGGTAAATTCTAACTTCATATTCGTTTTTAACACGCCAAAAAACGTATTGTCAGATATTTATTATATCTTTTCCAAATGAATAAAATTTTGACCCTTTGGGATGAGGGGTGCTGGGGAGTTTCTGGGGCAAAATGTAAGGGTGATGGGTAAATTTTGACTGTATGTTCATTTTTAGCACACCAAAACACGTATTATTAGATATTTATTTTAATTCTTCCAATAAAATAAAATTTTTGCCCCAAATGTGGTTTCTGGGTGATGCTAGGGGTTGCTGAGGTTAAATTCAAGGGTTATGGGTAAATTCTAACTTTATATTCGTTTTTACTACACCAAAAACGTATTGTCAGATTTTTTTTTATATCTTTTCCAAAGAATAAAATTTTGACCCTTCGGGGGGGTGCTGGGGGGTTGCTGGGGCAAAATCTCAGGGTGATGGGTAAATTCTGACTTCGAATTCGTTTTTAGCGCACCGAAAAACATACCGGAGGTACTTCACATATCTGGTTCAGAACTTTTTTTTGTGTGTCTGTGTTATCGGGGCTGGTTCTCCTAAATATTCAATTTTAATTTTTATTTTAAGCATTTATCTATACTTCATACTATAGATTAATGCTTAAATTACAAATTTAGGCTTACGATTCTTTTTTGCGAAAACATTAATTATTCTGTCGACATCCAGGTGCACATCTCTATGTAAATTTAAGAGAGCTAGCCACAATAATCATTTTGTGCCATTGAGGCGCGCAACCAAGATTTGATTCTACGGAGAGTTGAAAACGATCTTTTCGCGGTAGCTACGCTGACCGAAAGTGTAGCCAAAATTTGTAAAAAAAATATGTTTGGGTACAAATATTGGTCGCACCTCAATAAGATTAGCTATCGACTCTGGTATGACCAAATTATTTTGAGATTGGCTTTTCCATTTGGTCATTCAGAGTCGGTATTCATTTAAAACTGTAGATTCATTATCGCTAATAAACTGGCGGTACATGAAAACGATTTTTTTTACTTTTACAACATTGATATCCAAATTCTTGTCAATTGGGATGGGTATAAAAACTCCGAAATGAAAGAGGTCGAGTACTTTCGGAGATAATCTCTTCACCAACAATATACTGTTAAAAAATATTATGTCAATGTAATTTTTTTTAGGTTAGACCGTTGTGACGTGTTTGTGACAGTTCAGTACAAACAAAATATAACGTCGTTTGCGCGCCAGTAGCTCCATGACAACAAGTGGCGACGGCTTGGAAGTTTTAGTGGAACGGCTGTGTTCCAAATGACGCACGATTTTTTAAGGCTAGTCAGTCGTAGCGTTTTTATCACCAGTCTATCGATCTCAATAGACCGTAAAAACAGGGCCGAACTTACCTATGGGCGCACGGGGCCACGCTCGGGGCCCCCAAGCAAAAGGGGGCCCCGACCACTGTAGCGTGGTAAAAAATGATTTTGCGAAACGTTTAAACGTTATCAGGCAGGAAAAATTAAATCCTTTAAGTATAATTACCATTGAAAATGATATTTTGCGCAGTCTGGACTTGAACAACATAATAAATGATTTTTCAGCTAAGAAATGCAGAAAAAAAGGCGTTTTAATCGTTTTTGTTTCGTGTTTATTTTGCATTATTTTTTATTGACTTTTTTTAATTTCTTTTACTTTATTTAACTGTCTAAGATTCTTCATGTTAGTTATTAGATCTTTTTATATTACAACTGGTATTTCAATGTTATTAAGTGTTGTTATTATAATCATTATTTATTTAGAAAGATCCGACATGACGTATCCTATGGCTCCGACCCCATAGGACGTCATGCGAAAGACTATCCGTATTGAAGACCACTCATCGCGTCCGCTTGGTCAGTGATCTTCGGTCAAATTCATTTGCCTCAGTAAACGGAGGGACCCAAGTAAAACACATTGCATTTTCATCACTAGTTGCTTGGGTGAATGTTGACATGTGGGAATACACCTCAGATTCCCCAACACATTTTCCTTCATGCCTCCCAAAACGCCGACAATAAGGATAACCAATCGCACGTTACACATACATACATGGAGTTATTTCTTTTATCAAAGACAACGATATCATGTTTATTGGCGCGAATTTAATGCGTAGTTGGGAATGCATAATTCCAATATATGCGACAGTTATTTTCCACTACTGCCTCGATATCGCCGGGAGCAAATGGCTGAATTGCTGTTTCATCGATGCCGTAATAATGTCTTACGTGATAATAAAGTACCCAAAGCGCATCGTTATGTCGGTGGATGTAACCACTAATAGCATGCACTGGAAAAGTTGACAATTAGTGCATAAGTGTTTCGGGTTGCTGTCGGCAGGCTCGACAAGCAGCATCAGAATGTTAGAAAACTGACTTCGGTATACCAATGTGTTTATCACCCCATCCTGGCATGCTAGTAGGAAACCCTCGGTCTTAGACTTTAAAAACCCAAACGTGATGTTTCGAGATAAATGAGTCTTTCTATGTTTCGGTAAAATACTCCGTGTTGCGGCTTATTAATGTGATCTTTTAAGAGCATCTGCTGATCTGATCTTTTAACTGGAGTTCTTACGGCCTTAGACTCAAGTCTTACAAGTGATTGGTCGTCGTTTGGATCTATTGCAAATCCGAGACCGAATTTCTCCGCTGCTCGCCTTGAATAGAAATGCTCCAACATTAGCTATTTCCTGTGCTCTTACTAGTTTCTTCAGTGGATCAGTACTATTGGCAACTTGACAAGCAAGACTCAAAACCAGCCGATCATGCATACACTTCCACCTTAAAAGGCCACAACCTCCCTGGTGGCGTGGGAGGTAAATACGGGATGTTGATGAGCGCGGGTGGATGCTACGGTAAAGATGCATCATTTTTCGTGTGCTGATGTCCAGCTCGCGCAGTTCCTCTCGCGTCCACTTAACCACTCCGAAAGAGTAAAGCAACACAGGAACTGCTAGCATGTTAGTAGCCAGGACCTTATTTTTTCCAGCGGATTCCCAAATTCTCCGTAAACGTCGCCTGTAATTGCTTCTAAGCTCGGTCTTCACAGCTCTAACATCTTGAGTCCGGTTATTATTATTATTTTTTATCTTAACAAGCCATTGTCATTATCTTTTTTTATTTACCTTACTAATTATTCTAATTTAATTTAAATAATTAGAATAATTAGTAAGGCAAATAAAAAAAGATAAACTTAGTTTTTCCCTAGTTATTTTTTATTTAGCTATATTTTTAGTTTAGTTATGGAATTAAAGTATAAGTAAAGTTGGAAGTAAAGTTTTCATACTTAATGCATCCTTATTTATTTAAAAAGCCTTAGTTTATTAGTTTTATTAATTTATGATTTGTGTGTTCATTTCAGTCCAGCTCCAGAGTGATTCTTGCAAAATAAAAATAAATTTTTAATAATATCAATATATTATAACTACTTTTTTTTAAATTTATTTATTACTAATTTTTTATGTATTTACTACATAGGCTATCATATTTAGTGCAGCATATTAAAGAATTAGCCAGTTATCTGTTTATATAAAATATAAATATAAAGTCATATAATCTAATTATTTTGGAAGAATATTATAACAAATTCCAATATTCTATAACATGTTACTTTGTTCTAATTTTTTGAATCATTGAATTAAATTTAAATATTTTATATGCAAGATGTTTTATATTGTTATAATATTATATTGTTTGTATAAACGTTACTGGGGGTGGGGGCCCATTTACGAACTCGCCCGGGGTCCCAGAGGTCCTAAGTTCGGCCCTGCGTAAAAGTGAGACTTTACCGGTTACAACTAGTGAATTAGGGTTGTGGGCATGCCCACAGTGCCCACAACGGTGGATCCGCTCCTGACTTTAACCTATGACCAAACAAAAATGCCACTTATCCACTAACTGAAAATTAAAAGTATTTCAATATCCGGATTAATTTCGCTTGGTACTTTATTTACTCTGCTTCTATTTGAGATGTAAGAGGCTTGTTATTCTGTCATAAATTTCTTAAAGGGTTATTTTTAGCCCATAAAAAATTGGTGCAAGAGATTTATATTAAGGGATATAATATATAAAATATATGCTTTTTTCTAGTGGGTCAAAGTGTTAAATATATATTAGGAGTTGGTTTCTCCCTTACTCTTTACAAAACATATTGAAAAAGCTATATAATAGATAATAACAAATATACCTTGATATTTCCACACTTATTGGTGTTTACGAGGGCTCCACTTGCATTCAGACACTTTGTAAAGAATCGTATGCTTACAGCACTGGATGCGTTATGCTTCATTTCAACTGAAGACGAAATCTGCTCATATTGTTCTTTAATTAACTCAACTATATTAGAACTGTCCTTTTCTAGTTTTGCCACTGAAGCTCCCTCAATGTGTTTAGCCAGTTGCTCATAAACTCCAATGGTATTTTCAGTTACAGCAAAATTACGTTTATTGAGTTTTCTTTACTGCAAGGTTAATTTGTTCGATAGATGGGTAATCTTGAAATGACGATTCCCCATAGTATCCCTCTGAGGTCAAATGGCATTTACCATCATTGGGTTTTACAATACCTCCCAACTAAAAATTAATACAATTTAAAAATAAATTAAAAATGTGTAAAATTCAATAAACTTTTCTTACATCACAAAAAATTTGCATTTTTAGAAATAATTTTGTGCTTTAAAAGTGCTGAAACGTTTTCAATGGTAGATTTCTAGATACTTTTGTGAAACCAAATAGAAAATACCATATAAATAAATTACCTAACCTAAAATAACTTTTATTTAGATTTTACCCTGAAAGACCCAATGACTGTAGAGAACAAAAAAAATAAAATTGGGTAACCATGATATTAGTTTTCAGGCTTGAGTTCTCTGAATTTTTAAATTATACGGAAAAATTAGGATATTATACAGGTTGTTCGAAAAATAGACGGATATATTGTAATGGGCGATTCCTTGTTTAAAATTATGAGAAAAAGTTTCCATAAATATGGGTCCGGAAATGCACAGTTTTCAAGATACAGGGTGATAACTTTTTTAAAAAATATTATTTTTTATTAATATTTTAAAAAATATTTCCTCGATTCTCTTGAAATTTGGCAATATTATTTGTTGTATTAACAGGCTAATCTAGCCCTAAATAGATTAAAATTATAAGATCCAGTGGCGTCCCGGGGGCATCTAAGCGAATACAATTGGCAAAAAAATGTACGCCACTGCCTTTTTTGCAACTTTAATATTTGTTGTTTGATTAAGCGTCTAAAGATACAACTTCTTCACCTCTTGTATTTATTTCGTATCTCACTTCGTTTTCGAGAAAAAAAAATAAAAACGGTTTCATTGCATGCCACTGGACAAAATTGGTTTATTAATTTTTGCTAAAAAAAATCACAGGTGCCTTGGAAACAAAAAAATTATTTCTGCATGAAGGTTTGACACTGACAGGTGTCAGTTCTTCTAGAAAATAGTTATTCACCTAATTTTCTTGGCGAAATTTCTCCAAAAAGTTTTTATCTTGGTTTTTGTGATGGATGGCAGGTTTTTTCCGAACAACTTTTGTATTCGTATCATGTTCAACGTGTGCAGGAGGCATTACTAACAAGAAATTTTCTGCCCCGTTTGCAGTTTTGCCAATGGTATTACGAAAAGGTTAATAATAACAGATATTTTAATAAAAACATACTTTTTACGGACGAAGCTGGATTTTGGCGGGATGGTATTGTTAATTTCCATAACACTCATGTATGGAGTGAAGAAAATCCTCATGTACAATGTCGTTACCAGGAACATTTTTTTAAATGTGTGGATGGGTATTGTTGGTGACAATTTAATTGGGCCCTTCTTTTTACCCTTAAGATTAAACGGCGAATCTTACTTAAAGTTTCTTCAACAAGAATTGCCCGTACTGCTGGAAGAAGTTCCTCTAAATGTAGGTTATCAAATAACTTTTATGCACGATGGAGCTCCTCCTCATTTAATATAGCTTGCTTTGCTTTCACTTTTTTTGGTCTCCGTCGGTGGACGTTCAACCAGCTCTCCCTTTTCCAGACAACGTTTTTATCAAAAGTGGCTTTCCCAAACACAGAGTTTGTAAAGTGGAATTGAGATAGCTCGAATTTAGCCCACCAAAAGTTCGAACTTTTCAAAAAGCTTTTAAATTCTGAAAATTTTCTTATCGATTTGCAGGCACAAAAAATGGACATCGACCAGATGATCGTACTGGTATTTTAGTAACGTTTCTGTCATACTGCTTCTTCCTGCTGAGGGGCGCAACCATCTTCCGATTAGGGAAAAACCCTCGTGCGTGGGGCTCCCAGAAAGAAACAGATATAGGAATCATCGCTCACAGCGCTTGGCCCCAGAAGAAGGACTCCATCTTTTGGCTGAGTTTCTTCTTGATCCCCGATGGTAAAAACCGTTGATACAGCTCTTCACCGCCTTCCCGGAAAAAAATATGTAGTTTTTTATCGCGAGCATTCACTGATCGGAGGTCAAATAGGAACTTTTAATATAGCTGTTAGAACTCATTTAAATAACACCTTTGGGGAAAATTGGCTTGGAAGAGGTGGACCAATTCAATGGCCACCTCGCTCCCTGACTTAAATCCAATAGATTTTTATTTATGGGGACACCTTAAAACTCTGGTTTACCCCACTCCCACACAAACAATACAAGAGTTAAAAAAATTGTAAATGTTTGCGAAGATGTGAGAAATAGACCTCGAATTTTAGCTCCAGTTCGTCGAGTGAGAAGGTGTACAGAAATGTATGGTGGACATTTCCAACATTTGTTGTAGCTGTTGTTGCACTAAAACTCTTTCCTGGAATTTTTTTTGATTTTTTTTTGATTTTTTCAGCAAAAATTAATAAACCAATTTTGTCCAGTGGCATGCAACAAAACCGTTTTTATTTTTTTCTCGAAAACGAAGTGAGATACGAAAAAATACGAAGAAGTTGTATTTTAGACGCTTAATCAAGCAACAAATATTAAAGTTGCAAAAGGCAGTGGCGTATATTTTTTGCCAATTTTATTCGCTAATTGTAAGATGCCCCGGACACCACTAGACCTTATAATTTTAATCTATTTAGGCTAAATTAGCTTTTTAAATACAACAAATAATTTTTCCAAATTTCAAAAGAATCGAGTAGTAAATATTTTTTAAAATATTAAAAAAAAATTGATATTTTTTAAAAAGTTATCACCCTGTATCTTTAAAACTGTGCATTTCCGGACCCATGTTTAAGAAACTTTTTCATATTTTTAAACGTTCCATTTTCTTTTTTTGAACACCCTGTATAAATAAAAAATAAAAGTTGAAAAGCTCAAACTATTACCCCCAACGAAATTTTTGTTGGGCAATCAAATAAAAATTTAATATGTTTGTTTCATTTTAAGCAAATTCCGGGAAAATGTGCTGTTTTTTTTTCAGATTATCTTCCTGAAGTGATAAAAGTATTATTTGGAATTAATGTCGAAAAAGTATAATGTATTAGTACTATTGGCTACGATGTCAGATTGACATTAACTGTTATATTCAGATCTAGGCCACTCTGGTAAACAATATTTCAAGTGATCAATTAATTACACAGGTCCACAAAACAAAACCGGTGTGTGCTGGGTGTCGGACTAAGATTTTCTGGCGTTTTTCCGCTGAACACGAATCTGAAGTCAAAATTGGGGATTAAACAGCAAAATATCAAGAAAAGCGTCATGTTTGATATAAACATTTTTTTAAATTAAAACGTTAATATCTCAAAAACTATAAGATACATAAAACTTTATAGGGCATAAACTATGTTTTTTTACAAGACCTCTAATTTAAGTTATATAACCTTTTTGGCTAAATGCACTTTTTTCGAGTTATAATAAAAAAAGAGTTTTCAGAATATATCAAGTGAATTTTTTTACTGCAAATTTTCAGTGATTTGGGATTCAAATGAACAAAAAAAAATTAAAAAAAAAACAAAAATCACATTTGGACCTGGAGCAAGGGTTTTTGCATGTATCTAGACCCCACGCTGAGGCTTTGGGGCTGATGACATCGTTATTTTCCCCTTTTATTCTTGGTAGGCATCCCAAAGTGTAGCTTTTGGGAGGGGTGAATTTTCAAACGTGTAATATATGCCCTTGGGTCATAGGCCCCCTTTGATTATTGATTTATGAAGGTCGCCAAAGTCCGCGAACCCAATATGCCATACAATAGGGGTCATAGGGTTAAACTGACCGAAGGTGAATTTTCCACTGTAGACATGGACCCGTTCATTGCTAAAATGACATGTTTGCCCCATTATGGCAGTCACTTGGCGACGCCTTTTTTAGTTCATTTTTTAACAAAGATCACAAAACAACAGAGTGGGGCCCCTGGTCCATGTCTACGTGGAAAATTACCCTTTTCGGTTGGCGGACCTTAAATGACGCCATTGGTATGGCATATTGGGCCATTGACGACATAAATCAATAATCAAACGGGTCTATGATCCAGGGCATGGAATTTCTTCACGTTTAAAAAATTTACCCCCCCTAAAAGCTACATTTTAACCTACCCCGGGGAAATCAAGGGGGGAAAAACGTTGTCATCAGCCCCCAAAGCCTCGTCGTGGGCCTACCGATCATGCAAACCCTCTCGCTCCAGGTCAATTTAAAAAAATTATTTTGACAAAAAAGGATTTTTTGTCAAATTAATTTTTGTTTATTTCTCCTTATTATTTATTTTATCAAAAAAGATTATATAACTTTTTATATAGACAATTTAAAAAGTTCATTTTTTTATGAAATTCTTTGCATCTCTTATAGTTTATACAGGGTGTAAAAGTATTGGGATAGTGGAGCTCAAAACAAGTAAAAAGTTCATATGACATATTTTCAAAACTTGACAGATTTTTGTTTAAACGATATCAAAGTTTGAACTTTGAAAGCAAGTATTTCTGAAAACCTGAAACTTTTGTCTTAATCGCTTGTCAATAGATTCATTTGCTAATAAAATAAACCAAGTTTTAAATGTTTCAATTACAAATTAAAAAATATAAATAATATTAATAATTTTTTCACCAATTTAAAAAATTTAAAAAACATTAAAAGAGCTACTTTTTAGAATGTATAGTCAGTTGTAAATACTTTTAAACGGCCGCGACTTTTTTGGTTTTTTTTAAAGGGGGAAAAAAATGCGGATATGTTAAAAATTTTAAATGAGTGAAAAGGTTTTAAAAAACGAGATGTTGCAACCGAGAAATTTTCTAACAAAAAAAAAATGTTTTTTTCTAAAAGGTCGGAATATTTACCTAGTTGGGGTAGTAAAATATTTTTAATTACGAATATTAACCAAACAATAATGTATTGTTTTTACATAAATTTAATTTTAAATTAAATATCAAAAAAATTGCAAGAAGTTTTTTTATTTTTTTAAAAAAATAAACATCCCCAAAAAAGGGGAAATATGCCTCCAAAAAAAAACGTTCGCTCGCTTCGAGAAACAGGCGCGGTCTTCCCAAATTTTTTTAAACTTTAAAAGGCCATATTTAGAAAACAGTTAGTTTTTGACCCATAGGGCTTTTTCGACTTGCTTTAAGCTCCACTACCCCCATTAAAATCGTAGCATCATATTTTTTACCCCCTGATAGTCGCAGTCCAAACTTTCCCGTGGTAGCGGTTTGCCGGAAAATTTTCCCTATCGATTTTTTGTTTTTTTCGTTTTTTTGCTGTTTAACCCCCAACTTTGACTTGGGTTTCCCGTTGCAAAAAAAAATAGCCAGAAAATCTTAGTCCAACCCCCACCCCCCTTTTTTGGGGACCTGTGTTACCAGGTCATTTGCAAATTCCCGGGAATAAAATTTTTTTTTAAAAAAATAATTTAACTCAAGGTAGGGTAAACCTATTAGTTTTTAAAATAACCTAGTATATTATGGGGTACTTAGGCGATCATTAAACAGATAATAGTTGTTTTTAATTTCTTTAAAACAAATTAAAAAAATAAAACGAATAAAAAAAAAAAAAAATGTTACAAACAATATAGATCAGATTTTCCTTTTTCCTCCCCATAATGAAAACTAGCGTCGAAAATACTAATAATCTTGGGGTGCTCCCCCAACCAATTTCATTGCAAAACAACAGCTTGCGTTATAAAACCACCTTCAGCACGATTTGGAAACGTTGGCTTTTTACCATTCTCTGTAGGAATAGTTTATTTTGTTTTTTAATTATTTTGCTCTTAAAAATAATTAATTATATGGTGCGAAATTAGTAGGCAAATTTCTAGGGTGTTTCTACCCCAAAATAAGAAAAAAATTTCATAGAAATCCAAAAAATGTTTAAAAGGGGTAAACCCCCCGAAGGGGGCTTTAAAAAGCGTTGTTCTGTAATATTTGCCACGTTTGAGGTAGACGTAAATTTTGGTAAGTTTAAAGATTTTATGATGTTCTTATTTTTTCTTTAAATTTCACCAGGGCTCAGCCTCCTTGGGCCCCTTTTTAGGCATATTTATATGAACTTTTCGTCCTTTTTACGGTCTAGAATACCCCTTAAAAATATTGCCCACTAATTTGGGAATGTATATTTCTTTAAATAAAAACCCTTTAAAAAATTTTCTTAGATGTTTAATTATCAAAAAAAAAAAAGTCATTTTCAAATTTACCTATTTATGATCTAAGTTTTTAAAACATTACGAACTAAAATGAAATTAGGGTTTTTTCTGAATTTGGGGTTTTTGAGTGTTTTGTCATTATTTTTTTTTTTAATTTCCCCACAAATTTAGCACTAAAGTCCCCCCCCAAAATATATGGGTTTTTTTTTAAAATTTGGCACCCAAGTTTTCTTTTTTTTTTAAAAATTATTTTTTTTAAAAAAAAAAATAATTTTTTTTTTAATAGATAACCTATGGGGGTTATAAAATTGGTTTCCCATAACAAAAATGAACTTTTATCATAAATAAAAATTTGATGATTGGATATTAAAGTATTCTTAAAACCTTACGTAGTCAATCGTATCATTTTTAAAAAATTTGTAAGGTTCGGCCCCCAAAATATACCTTGGGGAAAGCCTTTTCCCCTTGGGCCCGCCAAAAAGCCCCCCGAGAGAAAGAAGAATAGGTGTTTAAATTTCTTCTCCCTCTAACGTGCTGATTTTTCAACCAATCAGGAGAGATGGTTATAAAGGGGTTTTAAATAACTAAGGGGCCAGGGCAAATACTATTTTTCTGGTTAAAATATTAAAGGGGGTTTTATCGTCCTTATGGTATAAATGGAAATTAAAATCTAAATAAAATCCCATCAAAGACTAAAATACTTAAAAGGGTACCCCAGATGTTAAAATTTGTATTTTGGTATCATCAAAAATAATTTCCCAAAAAAAGAAAAAAATTCAATAATTTAATTTTTTTATAATTATTTGATTTTAATAAATAAAATTGCATTTTTTTTTGGAACTATTAAAGCATTTTGAGATATCCTATATTTTAAAATAACCGCTCATTAAAATAATGTTCTATTTTTTTAACCAATAATTTCAGTTTTATTTAAATGTTTGACGATTTATACCAAGTTATTTCTTTTTTTTTTGGGAATGAAAAAAGGGAAAAAAAATTTTTTTTTTTATTGTTTTAAAATTTTTTTTTTTAAAAATTTTTTTTTAAAAGGGGGAAATTTTTTTAAAAAAAAAATTTTCATTTTATTAAAATTTTTTTTTTTTAAAGGGGGAAAAAGGGGGTTTTAAAAGTTTGGGGATACCCCCCCCGAATTTTTTTTTTTAAATTTTTTTTTTGGGTTTTTAAAAAAATTTTTAATTTTTAAAAAAAAAATTTTTTTTAAAAAATTTTTTTTTTTAAAAAAAAGGGGGGGTTTTTTTTTTAAAAAAAAATTTTTTTTTAATTTTTTTTTTTTAAAATTTTTAAAAAAAGGTTTTAAAAAAAAAAAAATTTTTGGTTTTTTTTTTAAAAAAAATTTTTTTTTTTTTAGGAAATTTTTTTTTAAAATTTTTTTGGCAACTTTCCAAAAAAAAAAATTTTCTTTTTAAAATTAAAATTTTTTGGGGGGGGGTTTTTAAAAATTTTTTTTTGGGGGGGTTTGTATTTTTTTTTTTTTTTTTAAAAAAAAAAAATTTTTTTTTAATTTTTTTTTTTTTTTTTTTTTTAAAAAAAAAATTTTTTTTTTTTTAAAAATTTTTTAAAAAAAAAAAAAAAAATTAAATTTTTTTTAAAAATTTTTTTTTAAAAAAAAAAAAAAAAATTTAAAATTTTTTTTTTTTAAAAAAATTTAAAAAAAATTTTTTAAAAAAAAAAAATAATTTTTTTAAATTTAATTTTTTTTTTAAAAAAAATTAAATTTAATTAAAAAAATAGGCCCCCCTTTCCCCCCCCAATTTTTTAATTTTTCCCAAATTTTTTTTTTTAAATTTCGCGCCACCGGGAATTTTATGAATTAGCGTCAATATTTTTTTTTTTACTAAACCCAAATTTTTTTTATTGTTTTTTCACGAAAAGTTTTTCTAAATCGGTATTCCCTTTTTTCGCCCCCAAAAATTTTTTTGGGGCAAAAAAAAAAAAAATTTTTAAAAAAATTTTTAAAAAGGGGAAAACCCGCTTTTTTCCCAACAATTTCCAACCAAAAATTCGGGGAAAATCGGGGGGCGGGGGGGAAGGCCCCTGGGGCGGAACCCCCCCAAAAACGAAAAAACCTTGGGGCTGGGGGGAAAAAAGGGGCCCCCCCTTCAAAAAAGTTTTCCCCCGGACGAATATAGGGACGTCTGATGAATGCAATTTATTCAGCAATCCCATCATTAGAGGCTACATGGCACGGATGCCCCACATAGGGCTAGACACACTTTTAAATTGCATTTTTCCACAAAGTTTAAGAGACTATGTATTTTTTTAACCGTCATTTTTTATGGTTAAACCCAAACCACCAAAGCCACCCAAAAAAGCCCTATCCCCGGCCCCGGGGGCAAAACCAGCCTGGAGGATATGGATAAAAGATTGCCGGGCGGGGAAAACCCTTGGCAATTTTCCCCAACATACGGTATTTTCCTTAACAACGCTGTTTTTTACACTGCGAAATAGTTTTCCTAACAACCGCTTAGGCAACTTTTTTAAAAATTTTAAAACAACCGAACCCCAAGGAGTATACATTTCACTTGACAGATCAGAAAAAAGGTTTAAATGGCCCCAAAACCGTTTTACCTAACAAAAATAACGCTTCTCATCATCAAACAGCGGAACCCAGACCGCCCTTAGTGTTATTAAAATACCTAAAAAAAAAACTAATGGGGGAAAAAGAACAAATAAATTAACTAAAATTACAATTAAAAAATGCAATCAGCAAATGTCGTGAAACAGTTTTTAAAAGGTGTTTGGGCTCGCCGTTACGACGGGACCTTCTTTTATTAACTTTTGAACCTTTGTGGGGAAAAAAGTTTACCACCAAAAAGGTTTAATCAGACGGATGAGGTAAAAAGGCCCAGATGATATAAGAAAAATATTCCGCTTGGTCCGATTGGTTCACCAACTAAATTTTATCCATCCCATTTTGTGAATCTTTTTTAAAAAAAATTCAATAGGGAATTTTAAAAACCCAAAAATTTAGACCGATCCTTCCTCAATACCCCAAAGCTTCCACCAGTATCTCATATTCTAGAACATTGGTGCAGTTGATCCAGGGAAACAATGGGTTTCAAAAAAAATTCCCGAATCAATAAATGCTCCCAAAAACTTAATCCAATAAACGCAACCAATATGACGTGGATTGACTACAAAAAAACATTTAACTCAACATTTAGAATTCCCATCTGCTTACAGATTTTAAGGTTCCCCTTTAAACCCCAACCTAAAAACTAAGTCTAGGGCTGTGGAGCTGCAGTTAAAAAAGCAGATGCTCTTAGAAGATCATATTAATAACCCCCATCACGGATTTTTTCAAAAAATAAAAAACTTGCACCATCTCAAAAACTTACGTTTGGCTTTTTTATCCCGGGGGTCAAGTCTGACACCAAGGGTTTTTTTTTAGCAAGCCAAGAGATGATAAAACATTGGTATATAAAAACAAATTTCCCAAAATCCCTGAAACTGCATTTTTTCCCTGTAGACAACAACCCGAAACCTTTATGCATTTTTGTTAGCTTGAACATGCATGCTATCAATGTATCCACCGTCCTAATGATGCACTAGGGTACTTTACTATCACCTCAGACATTACTACGGCATCAATGAAACAGCAGTTCTGCCGTTTGCTCCGACGATAGTGGAAATTGACAACGCATATATTGGAACTATGCGTTCTAAACTACGCATCAAATTCGTGCCAATAAACCTGATATTGTTCTCCTTGCCCGCAAAAACTAACATCAATATAAAGGAACGAGAGAAACGAGGCAAATATCAAGATCTTTTTGGCGAACTTAGGAGGCTCTATCCGGAATATAACGTGCGATTGGTTAGCCTGTTTATCGGCGTTTTAGGGGGCATAAAGGATATTTTGGGGGGGAGTGACCCGTATGTTAACATTCACCAAACAAATGATGACTAAAACACAAAAATCCGCTGTCCGTGGGTCCCTTTGTTTACTAAGCGAAAGGGTGGTCTTAAATATGGATGGCCTTCCGTATGACAAACTATGGGGATAGGAAATATCATGTCGGATTTATCATTTCACAGAATTATGGTTTCAAATTATTAATTAAAAAAATGGTACTAAGAAAACCCAAAAAACTTTTTTTTAATTTAAATTTTTTTTTTTTGGACGGGAGTACTAGATTTTTAGAAAATGAAATATTTCTACCCTTTGAAGTTAATTTTATAACTTATGTATTAAAAATTATGCAGTAGAATACCACCAGAAATAATACATTTAAAGTAAGAAACTGCAAACCATTTCCGATAAATTCGTAAGTAGTACAAAATTGAATTAACGGTCTAATTATGCATTGATTATCTTTTTAAACATATAAGTTCCAAATAAATCCCTTTAAAAAGTAATGGTTGCTTTTGCTCTATTTTTATTGAAACCCAAAATTAATATATTTAAAGGTTTGACTTCATAAGTGACTTAAACATTAAAAATTTTATTATTTACAAGTACGATTAAATTTTGTGAAAATGTTAGTACTAAGAACAGTTAAATGTTATCGCAGGGTTAAATATTCATTTCAAAACATTCTTTGGTAATTACAAATGTAAGAAACTTAGATACAGCATTGGCGCAAAATTGTAAACCAAATCAAAAAAAGCAAGAAAGAGTGCCCACTAAAGCAATGTTGATATTAGCAGGTGCACTTCCATTTCTTCCTGTCGAAGTTAGTAACTAATAAATACTTATATACAAAAAAAAAAACATATTAAGCACACACCTTAAGTTGCACTTAGTAAGCATCCTATTTTTGGTTAGTAAAAAACATCAAGGATAAATCCTACGAAAGGCATCACTTAGACATCTTTGACGAAAGTAGAAAAAAATTGATTCAAAATCTAAAGATAAAAACATTCTATTAAAATAGTTTACAATAGGAGTTGTGTTAAACTTTCGGTATTTGGAAATATTTTTAGGTAATAATTAATGTTATCAGTTTATTATTATAATTCTACAAGAATGCATACACGTTTTGTAAGTAGTTTGTTAATAGGATATATTAAAATAATTAAAAAAAAATAAATAATAAGGTAGGGATGCAGTTATTTACATATTAACTATTTTATCCGCAACACTACAAAAGTGAAGATTTATTTTCTTGTTTTATCACAAAAATTATTGTAGATTAAAAAAATTATTTACTTGTTCTTTTTTAATCCATAGTCTTTATATTCAAGTAACGTTTCATATAATACAAGAAAATAATCTTTAATCTCTACATATGAGAATATTGATCATTTAATAGTGTTGAGAATAAAATAAATTTAAAATTTTAATATGTGGATTAAAAAAAACCTATGTAAATGCTCATTAAAAATTTTGATTTGGAAGAATTAGGTGGAAGGGGAAGTGATTATTATCCACTTTTATCTGGAAAAATAACAAATTCAGAATTGACCTATCGAACTTTTTCGTACTTATCTGGTTCTTATTTTTTTATTTTGTCATCAGTGACGAACTACAAAAAAATGCCACTTGAAATAATATGATTTAACTTGCCATTTTTTTTCAAACAAATTTAATTTACCATTTAAAATGTATTTATAAGTTTTAAAATTTTTTTTTAATGTGAAAAATCTCTATTTGCAATGTTGTTTCAAATTGGAATTTTTTCCACAAATTGTATTTTAATGAAATACAATACTTCAAATAATTGTTTAAAATTCCAAATGTTAAAATGAAATTGGTTTAAATAATTTCATGATAGTATACCGAAATCACTACCAAGCCTTGTATTTTCTTAAAGAAAAACATAACACCATAAAATTTTAGAATATTGGTAGTGATTGGTCATCTAATCCGATTTTGGGTATAATAATATCTGCCTATTCCTGATTTAAACGAATGTGCGTGAATTTAGATATTTTAAACACCCTGATTATTCAAAAAAAAACATTTGATGACTCAATATATCATCTAAAAATTTAAAAAAAATTTTGCTTTCATAAAAAAGCAAAAGCGATATTAAAGTCGTTGAAGTAAAATGTAAAATAAAACCAATTCGTTTTTTGTTTAATTTATTATTTTAGAAAACAAACAACAAAATATTTTATTTGAAATAACAAAGTAAATGAACTTTTAATAAGTGGCGAAATTACTATTAAAAAAAAAATCTAAAAAAAGAAAAAACCCTTTTTTAACCCAAAATTTTTCCCCAAAGGGCCATTCATATTGTTTGATAGTGTATAAAAAAAGATTAAAATAAAAGTTTTTATGGATTATAATGTAACTAATTATCTAACTAGTTAAGTTTTTGTACTGCTACTACTAAATAGGTCTAATAAATTTCGTGATAAAAAAAAACAAAAAATTAGAAGTAAAAAATTAAAACAGGGGTTTTTAAGGTTTTTTATCGTTTGTCCTTAGATTCACTGAGCTAAATTATAAAGACGCTTAAGAATCAAAATGTCATAATTAACACGTAAATTCCCATAGAATTTTTTAAAAAAATTTGATTTTTATAATCATTTAAGGCGTGGCATTTTCATCAATTTAAGGTATCAAGGCCCCCCCCTATTTTGATTAAGGCAACAGAAAAACAATAGTTTATTGACGAACCTTAAATTATCCCCCCGACCCAAGGCCTTTGACCAGGTCTACATATCTGTGATGGTAGATGGTCCTCTTTCCTATTAATATTCTGGGTTGCTGGAGTACCTTTAGACTTAATTCGTTGAAAAACAAGCTTTGGACAATGCAGATATCTTTCACGGAAGTTTTAATTATTATCGGATTGGGACATCAAGAATTTTTTCGTTTGACACTCCAAAGACACAATCCTGTTTTCTGCTGAAAAAAGTCAGTTTTTTATTATTTTTACCTAAACTTTAAAGTTTTGCAAAACAATGAATTATTTTATTTTGTAGGCAATATGTTAAATAAGGGCCCTGTACTGCTGTGTAAATAGAATTCAAGTTCAATTTTTTTCTTTGGCGTCCACAAAGGCTGATGCCTAAGTACTAATGTACCTTGGTGTCTTAAGAGTGGTGAAGAAAGTTTGTTCCCCGGGACTTAAATATTTGGAGACTGGGAGAAAAAAAAAAACTTCTGCGCGTAGAATTAAAGTCTGGACACTCTGGGGATGAAGGAACGAAGGAAGCGGGAAGTTTGGGGCCTCTCTGTTGAACTATAAAAGTATGCATAAAAGTTGTATTACGTGTTGCTCTTTTGGGGAAAATTTTTTAAAAAACGTATATAAAATTTGGGAAAGTAAAAGGGGATATAATAATTTAAGAGGAAAAATAGCATTAGAAAAAAAAGTTTAATTGTTTTTTTAAATTATTTATAGAAAAAAAATTCGTAATACAATGAAAAGACTCTGAACTTTAAACCCAAAAAAGGCGTTAGTATTTTTAAAATAAAAAGGGAAAGTAAAATCTTTCTTATATCAAATTGTTAGATGTGCACGACTTCCGAGTACTGGGATCTTCAATTAATTCTAAAAAAAATAACTGTGATATCATTTAAAAATTTTAAAATTGCGTTTTGTATAAATGTTAGTCAGAATTTAAATGAATGGATCCTCTGTTTTAGTTAATAATACATAAAATTATTTAGAACTAATTCATTATTAAACTGGCTGGCTGTCAACATATGTGCAAAAATGTTTACAGTTGTCAGTAGTCTCGAATTAACATTTTTTGTTTGTAAGTACATAGTTTCAACAAAATCTTTTTGTAATAATTTAATAATTTTAAAGTCCAATTAAAAAACATTAGGGTAATATATAATATATATATATATATATATATATATATATATATATATATATATATATATATATATATATATATATATATATATATATATATATATATATATATATATTATTTATTATATAAACATTATTTTTAAAATAAACATTTAAAAAACATTAAACTAAATTCGAAACTTTAATTTGTTTTAATTTTTTTTTTTTTTTTTTTGTTATTTTTTAAATTTGTAATAAATATCACTGGAACTATTTAATAAAATTCCTTTACGTACTTAAAGTAATTACCTAAATCCATCGAAGATTTTTGTGCAAATAGTTGGCTAAATATCGATATATCTACAATATTTGCCCTTTAATATGAATATTTTTTTGGCTCTTTTTTTTCTCAAATACTAACGACTTTTTTTTTTGGATAAAGAGTTCTTATCTTTGTATTGTGTTTATCATTTGTTTTTTAAAGAACTTAGGTATATATTTAAAAATTACTTATGCCTTTTGGATCTCTTAAATTATTATATGTCCTATTGACCTCCTTAAATTATTTTAAACATATTTTAAAAAAATTAAACTTGAATTCTATTGACGCAGCAGTACATTATTACTATTTTAAAATTTTTTTCCCGATATCATAATTGTTTTTTTTTTTGTCCTGATTAAAGGCTAGGCAGCGTGGACTTGGATACCTTGTGCCACGCCTTAAAATGATTATAAATATGCAAATCGAACTCTAAATTTTCTTTGGGAATTTTTAGGAAAAAAAAATGTGTTTTGAAATGTAACAGGTAACATCTCAATTCTTCTTTTTGTATCTTTATTGCTAAATTTTAAAAAACTTAACAAACAAAGGTATTTTGTTTAAAACAAAAAGTTTAGTCAACATCCAGTAATGGCAGAAACTACTTTTTCAAAAATAAATCTGAATTAATAATATTAAAAAGAAAAAACTGGTTTCCCAGATATTTCTTTGGGGCCACTAATTGTTGGATATGAAAAAATAAAAAATTAAAAAAGCTTATCTTTATGTATTAATTTCAACTGGGTGTTTTAGTACTGTTACAGTTAAGTAACAAAAAGAATTTGCCAGTGTTATAAAAAATAAAAACCAAAAGTTAGAAGTAATGTATTAGATCAGTTTTTTTATATTTTTTATCGTTGCCCCGGGACTTACTGAAAACATCGGGTGTTTGAGGACAAAACCATATATTTTTATAGCCATAGGGAGCTGCGCAGTCATCCTGGGTTTTTAAACACAATGATAAACATATTCTAATACCAAGATGCTTAGTCCCCCTATGCAGAAATGTTTATATGACATTTATTTTACCCTTTAAAACATAACTTATATCGATAAAAGTAACTATCCTTTTAAAATATTGTTTTTTGTGACTTTGCTAAAAATACAGTTTTAAACTTTTTTAAAAAGGACCCTAAATTTAATAATTTGCAAAAAATTTAATGGGAATACTGAGCATTTAAAACCAACAGAATATAACAATAATGAAACCCTAATAATATATAACTATTTTTTTTTCCTCTCACTATATTCTTGCTCTTCTGGTTATTTACAAATTTTTTGTAACGACTAACATTACTTTTTTGATCGTAAATTTTGAATTTTTTTAAAAAAATCCTCGTAGTTTACACAAAAGAAATATCATGCAATGGGACTGCTTCGGTTGTGGTGGGGGGTATAGAGACTAAGCCTGCTTAGTCCTTTCCCTCTGAACAAACAGACCGCCTAAAACAGCAAAAGAAAAACCCCAAAAAAAAAAACAAAAGTCAAATACCTATCTACGTTTCGGTGTCAAGTCTGCCACCGTTTTTAAAATAAAAATAAAGTATAAAAATTTAAACTTAAAATTAGGGTGTTGTTTTAAATTGATTTTAATTTTTCCCTAAATTACTTCAACACTAAGCAAACATTTTTTTTATTTATTAATATATATATATATATATATATATATATATATATATATATATATATATATATATATATATATATATATATATATATATATATATATACATTTCCCTTTATTTTCTGTTTTTATGAACATTTTTTTTTTGCTAAAAGATTAAAAACTTTTCAGTTTTGTAAGGTTGTTATAAAATGCGTTTTTAATGTAAGCTCGATGGTCTTTGATGCGTTTTTTTTTTGTTAATTAAGATCTAATAGTGTTTTGTTTTTTAATGTCGATTTATTGCATACCCGTTGAACTTTTTTCACAAGCCAGGATCTGGCAGTTCAGGGGTAAATAGGAGTGAGCAGGCTTAGTCTCTATACCCCGGGGCGAGGACCAACAACCCCCATTGTATAAAAGAACCCCGCACAAATCATATGGAAATTTGGTTTCTGTCAAATTACCTGAAATTGTGGGCGAAAGTAGTTCAAATGTGCCGAACAAAATCTCCATGGACTCAAACGAATTCTATGAATAGTTTCGCGCTAAAATTCGTGAATCATCTGATGTTGCATATAGAAAAAACGTGACTAAAGGATCTACAGATGGGTAAAACGCACTTGTGAGATATTGAAATTGAATTTAGGCATTCAGGAAGTTTACTGATTAGTTAAACAATATTTGAATCATTATTATATTTTATATACATTAACGTATATCAACTGTCATTTCACCAATCATATTGCGCTATCCAAGGCCAACGACGTGAACGGGCAGGTTCTTCAGCCTCTTTTGTGTGTGTGTGTGTGTGTGTGTGTGTGTGTGTGTGTGTGTGTGTGTGTGTGTGTGTGTGTGGTGTATGTGGGGTTAAGTAGGTTTTAAAAATAAAAATGACGAATTATTTTATTCTTCGTCTACTACTTGAATACCCTCATTAAGATCAACACTTTCGGCATCAGATATAAAATTTAAAATACTTGTGGGGGGGTATTTAACGTTATCTATATTCATATGTTTCGGAATAATCAGCTTAGCTCTTATGTCTATTGCTGTTTCTGTAATACTAGAATTCTGATCTTGATATTAGAAAGTTCATTTTTGATCCCCCGAAAAAAGTAACTTTTTGAGACGGCAAAATTGAGGAAGCATTGTTTAGTGTTATGATTATATAAAAATTTTTTTTGGATTTCCTTACTTTAATAAGTAGCTTTATTTCTATATATATGTAGAGCTTTTTGGATATTAATCAATTCTCATATTTTATATAAAATATGATCATTATTATTTAGCCACTACACAGTTTTGGGTATTTTGATCTGATTGCAAATCGTCAAATTGCCCCTTGTGTGAAAATATTTCGAAATTAACAATCAACCGGGTTTTTTTACGCTGTAACTACTTGTATGATATAAAAAAAATTATTTGCGTCCAACAAGAAAAAATATCCTTTTTTTTAATTTTAATTTTTTTAAACCCTTTTTTTTTTCATTATGGCTTTCCCAAATAGAAATATTAGCTCTTTGTATGTGGAGGTAACAATTTTTTCCCGCAACTAATCATAACGTCCTGAATGCCTAAATTCGATTTTAATATCTCACAAGTACTCCATCTGTAGATCCTGATTCACGAGAGCGTAGCGCGAAAACTATCCATAGAAATCGTTCGAGCCCATGGAGACTTTTGTTCAGCACATTTTGAACTACTTTTCCCAAAATTTCAGGTAATTTGACAGAAATCAAATTCCATTTGATTTGTGCCAGGTCCTTTTTTTTTTTGGGGTGTATCCAACGAAAACTTTTCAATAAATGAATACGCCACAACAATAAAAACATATCTACAACTGATTATTGTTGTCAAATAAATTCGTGACATGGTAACGAATCTATTCTATAATTTTAATTTGCTGAAAATATTAGTAACATGTTTATTAACATAGGAAATTTCTGGGGGTTTAAAAAAAACTCAACAAAAAGTATTGCAGTTTTTTAAAAAAATAAAACTTTTTAAAATCTAAAAAAAAATATCAAAATGGTTTAGTATTGCTTTGAATGCAAAAGAGTTTTAACCCTGGATAAAAGGGGCTCCAAAACCAACAAGGGAAAGACTGGCATCAATGAAGATAAGCCTAGAAAAGATAATCTTAAGTCTTGGTCAGCACGCCACGGTTTTCCGGGAAATCGCAGCAATAATGCATTGCCGTGCGGATTAAAGAAAAAGGGAGTAAAAAAAAAAACATATCGTCATTTACTCAGACAGCCGGGCCCTGAAGGCTATCAGTTCTTCAAAAGTTAATTCCAAACTAGGGGGGGACTGTATACGGCCCTGGGGGAAAAAAGTCGGCTTGGCGAACAAACTTACGGTAGCCTGGGTACCAGGCCACAAAAAAACCACCCAGGTAACGAGGACGACGACATAGCCAAAGAGGATCAGCCATGGAAATGATAGGCTCGGAGCCATTCTGTGGAATCCGGCAGGCCTCTTTAAAGCATCTATTAAGAGTTCGGTAGACAGAGAGTTTCAAAGCTAATGGGTACAAACACCAGGACAACGACGGGAAAAGCAGCTCATTAAGACCTGCTGGGCCCAAAGGGCTTCGGACCTACTGAGCCACAGTCGTAAGGTCGTGGATAACGGTAGGTCAACTAACAGGACATTGCAAACTCAACAAGCCCGGGAAAAAAATAGGCCTGGTGGAGGATAGCCTGTGTATTCGCCAGGAGGCTGAAGAAACAGCCGTACATGTGTGGTGCCACTATGAAGCACTATGTAGGCTTAGGTTTACTAGGCTTGGGGAGGAAAAGCAAAAGGCGAGATATGGAGTGGCCAGTTCAAGACTCTGGAGTCTAGTTAAGAAGACGGGCCTGGACAAGGTACTCTAAACCACAATAAATCTGGTAAGGTTGCAGTGGCGGAATTTTTGCCATCCCCGCTCAAATAATCTAAACTAATCGTTAATTTTCACCTAAAAGTAAAATAACGACCCACCGGGTGTAAAAATTTTACCATGTTACTAGCTACGTTATTTTAAGAAAAAAATACTTAAATAATAATAATAATATCTTTGAATAGTTGTAAAAGCTTTTTAAAAATAATTATTTCTAAATTTAAAAAATACCAACTACGTAAAGCCTAATCATAAATCAATATTTTAAAGTTTTAAATGACTACGATTTTTTCATAAAACATTTTTTAAAGAAAAAAGACGTAAATATTATTTTAAAGAGATAAGTTGAACAAACGCTTATTTTAAATAATACAGAAATATAAAAATGTGACTGACGTTTACGAATTACATTAAAGACCTGCCATATTAAATGTTTTTTTTAAAAGTCAGCCAATAAATAAAAACCAACTTGGGTTAAAAAAAAAACTTTTCGAGCTTCAAAGTAATTTGGTAGAAAAAAAATTTACTTTATTTAAAAATATAGGAAGTCGTAACCCCTTTTAACATAGGTTTTATATTAATAACTTAAGTACTAAATATGTCCCCTTTTTAAAAATATTAAAGTAATTTTCATTTAAGATCTCTTTTTTTAATCGGTATAAATAGCATTGTTTTTTTAAACGTTTGAAGATGTTCGGCTTTATTAAGAGAGATAAATACATCTGTGACACAAAAGCTCCTTGTTTATAATAAAACTTAGTACGTTCTTTTTTAGAGTACTGTTCTAGTATTTAATCTCCAGGTTATCTGTCACATCAAGGGGGGGGAAAAAGTACAAAATAAATTTGTTTACTGTTATATATTATATAAATTTCGTTTTTTCCCTGTATAAATATCGATAATGAAACGGGCTTTTATTTTTTGAATATCGTCGAAAAAGTGCACGTTTGTTGTTCCTTTACAAGCTCCTAAATGGACTAATCGACAACAGTTTTCTACTAGGATTAGTTTTATGTTTAGTGCTAAAATGACGAACCTGTCAAATGCTACTTTTTCACGAGAACACTTACAGACCGAACTACGGCTCTAATATATTTGTAGATCGCAAACTTTTTAATTATAATCGGTTTCTTCCTGAGTGTAATCATTTTTTACTGAGTCTACCGCAATGAAAAGAAATTTAAACAATTTTTGGTCTAATAGCCCAGGGCATTTAGATCAAAATCGACCGAAATAAAGAAATTTTTAAGGTCAGCAGATATCGAGATTCTGTTGTCTGCATTGTGTTCAAAAAGCTTCCAGGAAAAAAAGTCTATATGGTGTGGTTATACATTTTTCGAAAAATGCATTCTGATGCATAATTACTTGCAATATTATAAGAACAACTGGAAACTCGAAAATCGTTATTCGGGAGTTTTCGTCCGTAAAAATCAGCCGAAAATGTACCACAGTCGGTTTAACAGGAACAAGAGATACTGTTTAAAATATCCTCGGGACCGGCTCCCTGGGTCATGGTGACAGGATTGAGCTCTCCATCCTCCAATTCCCACCCCCATTCAAACGGGAATCCTAAGGCTGAACTGAATTCGGCATCCCCGAAAACCCCCGTGTTACGATTTTCGAGCGATTTTTCCAAGTTTCCAGTCGTTCTTATAATATTGCAAGTAATTATGCAATTGCAAAATGCATTTATTGCACCAGAATGCATTTTTTGAAAAATGGCAAAACCACACCATATAAACTTTTTTCCTGGGAGCTTTCTGAACACAATGCAGAAAACCGCATCTCGATATCTGCTGGCCTTAAAAAATTTCCGATTTATTTCCTAACTCCCCTGAACTATGAGTTAGTTACTTATCGTCATTTTAAGTAAGTTTTAAGGGCTGTTTGTTCTATTTAGAATAATTTGATTCAAACATTTTTATTCGTCATTTGGACCGATAAAGCTTCAATAAGTAGTTCCAGAATTTTTAACCGTTACAACAGCTATACCTGGGCACGGAAAAATCCACGTCACTGTGGAAATGGTCAACCAGAGACGATACAGTTTTAACGTGTGAGTGAAAATTTATAAAGACAGGTTATTTGGTCCTTACATCTATGATGGTGTTCTTAATTCCCAGCGCTACTAGGAATTTTATGAACCATTAATGGATAGTTTCTCATTGGCTGATAGAGCGTTAACTTTTATCAACAAGAGGAGCACCCGCCACATAATGCTAGAATCATTACCAATTTTTTAAATCAACAATTTGGCGACAACTGGATGGGCAACCATCTAACATAAATGGATTTCTTTTTATTGGACAGGATAAAGGATTAAGGTTTTGTCAAAACTATAATTCAAGAAGCGAACCGAAAGCAGCTTCACTACATTCAACTTTTACATTTGTTATATCTTGCCTTTCATTTCTTACTGAAAAAAAAATGACCGTTTAAATACAAATATGTAATTTTTCACTTGTGGTCAAAAAGAAAGTAGTTTTTTTTGGAACTGATATTTTTTAATGGGTTATATTAAGTTGAAAATTGAAAACTAAGATTAAAGATTTTTTATTGTTTAGATTTTGCAGCTACTTCAACGATTAAAAACGTCATTTTTTAATATAAGTACTTTAAAATGGTTTAAAGGATAGCAGTTCGATAACACAATGTGTGATATTAATTATTAAAAAAAAAGTTTGATAACACACAGTGTGTATAGGTTACGGTTAAAGTTTCGTGTTTTGTGCCAATGGAGACTTTTGATCAGCATGTTGAGAACTATTACTTTGCAAAGTTTGAAACTAACTGGTCGTTTCCATAGGAAAATTGCGGGATCCTTTTAAGTGCGTTTATCTCGAAAACAGTTGCTCCTAGAGACTTAAATGAGGTATACATGATGCAGAGGGAATTATAGTAACTTGTTTTTTAATAAACAGGTCAATGTACTAAGCTTAAAAAAGTAATGCCATCTAAAACAAGTGGCGTAGACCGTAGCTGGCGCCCTCTACTAGCAACATCAAAAGCTTAGGCAAATTTGAAGTTCTCGCCTCAAAGAACCCCAAATCCCTAATTTTGTACCCTATATCTTGGTTATTATCAATTTGGGATGGCGAGTTTACCTTTGCAATTATTTTGGGACCCCTGTTATATTAATATATATATATATATATATATATATATATATATATATATATATATATATATATATATATATATATATATATATATATATATATAAAAAGTAATCCGTTTTAAGCGTTAAAATAGAAAATTCTTTTGGTTCCACTTGAACCCTTTAATTTCCTCCTTCAGACTCTAATGGGCTGTAAGAGTGTTTATGAAAACAGAAGAAACATCACTTTTAGAAAATATCATTCCTTTTAAATATAAATTCTTACTTTCGATGCCGGAGAAATCCATTGGGTGAACCGGGTTTTGGATATAAATATGTTGTTAAAATGGAAAAATTTCTGGTCTGGAGTAGAAAAGTAATGTTTTAAAAGAAAATAATTGTTTTTTTTGTTCACAGACACCTTCCCTAGACGGTTTCCCTGCCTTACAACCTAATAGGGTGTAACGAGTGTTTAATAATATATAAATTTATAAAATAAAAAAAAAAAAAAAAAAAATATTTTAATTTATTTTATATAATATAATTATTATATTAATTAAAAAAAAAAAATTTTTTAATATATTATATAAATAAAAATTTTTTAATATATAATAATTTTTTTATAATATATATATATATATATATATATATATATATATATATATATATATATATATATATATATATATATATATATATATATATATATATATATATATATATATATATATATACTGTGTTCAAATAAAAAACAGAGGGGACCCGAAACGGTAAGAGATAGGCAAATTCGGAAAAATTGGTTTGGGGCCCAATAATATACTGAAAAGTTATATTTTGTACTTCCGAAATATGGCGAAAAAACTGAAAATTTTGATTTTGGTTTTTGTTTTTTTAATAATTTATTTCAAAAGAAAAGAAATTCTAAAAATACATTATCGGAACTTTTTGGGTTTATGTATTGGTAAGTCCTTTTTAGGACGTTTCGTTTTCGTTAAACCATCATCAACTTTATTTTTTAAAGACGGCCCGGATTTTTAATAAAATTTTTGAACCTCATATTATCCCAATTACAAAAATGTATAACACTTAATATTTACTAAACAAATATGGAACGCCCCTATAAGAAATTATGTGCGTTCCTTGTCTAACTCATTGTCTTTTAAAGAAAATATGTTTATTTAACAGAAAAATATCAAGTGTTCAAGTGTTATACATCTTTGTAATTAAGATAAAAACTGCTTTTAAAAAAATGCAATAAACAATTAAGGGCCCTATTTGAAAAAATAATGTTGATGGTTTAGCGAAAACGAAACGTCGTAAGAAATTAATGACTTCACCAATAGATGAACCGCAAAAAGTTCCAATAAGAATGTATTTTTAGATTTTTTTTTTAATTCTTGAAATAGACTCGTAAAAAAACGAAAATCGGAAATTTTAGTTTTTCCGCCGTATTTATGAAAGTATATAACTTCAATTTTACAAAGGTATATTATTTATCTCCCCAATACGCAACTTTGCCAAGTTTAAACTAAGCACCTATCTCTTACCGTTTCGGAGATCCCCATGCTATTCATTCTTATCGTGGAACTACAGTTTTACTCGAAAGCGGCGTAATTTACAAAAAAAATGCACTGTACAACCTCATAAAAAGATACAGTGAAAAAATAGTGAGGGTTGCAGGTTTTAATCCTTTTTCAGAAAGTCTTGGAAAATATAATCATTTATTCAAAAAATTTATTGGTATATGTTTGTCCACATTTCTAAAATATTTTTTTTCTATTTTATGGCCCTGTAGTTTAAAAGGTAATAAGTTTGGGACATAATATGTATACAGTGTGTGCCAAATTGGTGGGGAATGTATGGGGATCTTGGAAACCACGATAGATAGAAAATTGGTTAATTGGGGAAAGTTTTGGACAATTATGTTAGTAAGCTAATCTCGTTTACTACATGGTTTTATCTATTCAGGTTTTTGAGAAATTTAAAAAAACATAAAACATGCATTTTCGAAAATCGGCCATTATTTTTTTTATAAATAAAAATTTTTCAAATCTGTAAAAACTTCTTCATAGCAACTCTTTGTGTAGAATATGACCGAGTAGTCAATTTTTATTTTCTACGTTTCGGATCATCAACTTTAGTTTTTCATATGGGCGCCATATTGGATTTTTTTGCAGCCAAATAGTGCTTTTTATTCTGATTTCAACAGTGTGTAACATGTTATAGTTCAGGATTTTATAACCTCATCTACTTTAAAAAACAAATATTTTTCTCAGTTGGCCTTGATTCCGGCGAAAGTCATCTAGCGTCAATATCAAGTTAGGTCGGGTACGTAATTAAAATTTTTTCAACTTTGTAAAATGGTTAATTAGAAAACGTGCATCCTAAACTAACATACTTTCGAAAACTGGTAACAAATTTGCTTGAATTCGGAAGTTTTAAAAAACCACAAAATAACAATTACGTTGAAGAAACTCGACAACGAGATGCTGCAGTTAACCAACATTTTAAAGAAAATCCAACATCTTCAGCCAGGGATGTTGATAGAAAATTCCACATACCTAAGTCAACCATTCATAGGGTAGTTAGGACTATTTAAAAAAATATCGTTAGTATGTTGAGGGAAATGGACAACATTTTGAATTTTAGGTCGTTATTTTACATCTTTATTTTTGTAGGAATATTAGTTTAGTCACTTTTCATTCTTTTTGTATTCACTTGTTTTAATTAACTTGTTACGTGTAGTTTTGTTGTAACACGGTATCAACGTTATGTCTGTTCAGCTTATCTATTTTGCCAAATACTAATATTTTATTGTTTACAAAAAAAATGACGTTCGCCGGAATCAAGGCCAACTGAAAAAATATTTATTTTTTGAAATAAATGAGATTATAAACTCTTAAATTATAACATGTTATACATTGTTGCAATCGGAATAAAAAGCACTATTTGGCTGCGTAAAAATCCAATATGGCGTACATATGAAAAAATAAAGTTGATGATGATTCTAAAAATCCGAAACGTAAAAAATAAAAATTGACTACTCGGTCATATTCAACAAAAAAAGTTGCTTTGGAGAAGTTTTTACAGATTCGAAAAATTTTCACTTATAAAAAAAATATGGCCGATTTTCGAAAATGTATGTTTCAGGTTTTTTCAAAATTTCTCAAAAACCTGACTAGATATAGCCATGCAGTAAACGGGATTAGCTTCCTAATATAATTGTCTAAATCTTTCCCGGTTTAACCGATTTTCTATCTATCGTGGTTTCCAAGATCTCCACCGATTTGGGACACACTATATAGAATTTGTTTTTCTGTTTTTATCCAAGGAGTCCAAATGTAATTTTTTTCACAATATTAAAGAAACACCCTTATAAAAAATCAATCGTATCGCTGCTGTTTTTATCCAAGGAGTCCGAATGTAATTTTTTTCACAATATTAAAGAAACACCCTTATAAAAAATCAATCGTAATCCCTACCAGAACTTTTTTGCTTACATCCTATATACGAAGATATTTTAGGACGAGGCGATGGTGCTAAAAACCATTTTGTTTAAATAACTTATAGATTTAGGCTCTAAAACAGTCCCGATCACGTTGCGGCAACATTTTATAATAGTAAAAATATAAGTTATAAAATAACAAAAAAAATTTCCTCCAATGGAAAATGCCAAGAAGTGTAAATCAGATACGACCCACATGCTATCATGCTTTGTTTCATCACATTTTAGATTTCCACAATACTTACAAACTTATATACCTTATAAGCTACGGACTGTTATCAAAACCAGATACACCTAATAAACTCACATGCATACCTAAACAATGATAGCCTAAGATAGCAAATGATGTAAAAGGATAGAGTATAAACAAGTGTTCAAGGTAATGAGTTTAAGGACTTACTGAAAAGATATAAGTATTAGTGCTCAAACTCATATGATGGTGAAATCCGTAGGGTGCCACACAAACGTCACAGGGTCTTAACAACCTAGATAAAAATGACGAAAAATAAAACACACTAATATAAGTTTAAGAAAACTGGATACCATACGAATACATCTATCTTTTAACTTACTTTTCAGGCAATGTACTGACGTAAGGCATTACTACTTTGTCAACAAAACTACCAAATCCAAGAGTAAAATTTAAAGTAATATTTTGCATAGTTTCTGCCAGCTGATCACCTAGTGCAGACAATTTTTCCTTGTCGTCAAACATAGATCTACTAAGGTCCATCAGGTAATACAAGTCAACAGGATAGTCTTCGGCTTGAGTATAGCTCATAAAAATGCTGTATGACTGTCCTGCAAAAAAAATATTTAAATTTGATTTTTACTTATATTTATCGCTTTGGCTTTTTTGTGTTTGAATATAAATACAATTTGTGTTTATTAGGAGCTTAAAACGACGCTAGAATTATAAGATATTTAAACTAACTAAGCGATTGAGGTTCTGGTATGGTTCTGCTGAGTTGATAATATTCTGACAAAATCATAAACAACAAAAAAATGGAAATAAAAGAAAGATGGTAATAAAATAGCCTAAAAATATGTACCAAAAAGATCTAGATTCCACAGATTCGAGTGCATGCATGAGGATCTCGGAAACCGTAAGAGATACGAAGTCGGTTAAATGCGTAACTAACCATGTCCACTTTAGAAAGTTGCAAATTAATTCCGAATATCCGAAAAACTGAAATTTGGTTTTTGTTTTTATTTTTTCTGGCGTTATTTAGGATATGAAAAACAGCCTTATAGCCACTTTTAAACTCAAAAAAGTTAAGAGATTTTTTTTGCACGACGTTTGTTAAACCATCATCAACTTTATTTTTTAAATACGGACCTGGGTTTTTTATTAATTTTTTAACCCTTATTATCCCAATAACAAAAATGTATAACACTTAATATTTATAAACAAAATGGAACGCCCCGATAAAAAATGATGTTGGCTCCTTGTCTAACTCATTGTCTCTTATGGAAAATATGTTTATTTAACAGAAAAATATTAAGTGTTATACATCATTGTAATTGGGATTATAACTGCTTTAAAAAAATGTAATAAACAATTAAGTGCCGTATTTAAAAAAAATTGATGATGGTTTAACGAAAACAAAACGTCGTTCGGAAAATCTCTCAACGCTGTTTTGTAGAGCTTAAAAGGTGGCCATGAGAAAGTGTCTTTTGTTTTTCCACATCTCTTTAAATAACGTCAGAAAAAAATAAAAACTAAATCGGCAAATTTCGGTTTTTTCTGGATATCTCTGAAAGTATTCGGAATTTGCCATAATTTAACCAATTAATTAATACATACACTTATGGACAAAAATATCGAATAACCTTAAAATTTGCCATAAGACGCAATGCTAATTTTGTGTACCAAAAATTTTATATTACCACTTAGAAATTATCAAACAAGGTGAATAAAATGTAAAGTGATGAGAGATGACAATTTCAATTTTGTATTATTAAAACATTTGTTGTGTGTAGAAATTTTAAAAAAAGGAATGCAATAGTAATAAATGGCCGTTATTGATTTAAAAATGGTAACACCCGGAGGGTTTAATTTGTAACCCAACATGGGAAATAAATTCTAACTTTAAATATAATTTAACAAAATTTTTGGGAAAAA